>JAQJVL010000032.1:1829227-1941727 GCA_035578905.1 Stictocephala bisonia
AGCACATCAAAGAATTATCAATCTAAAATTTAGGGTGGATAATACTGGGCCAGGAATGGCAAATCCCTACTACTGTCCCACACATTTGAACGATTGTTTAACTGGTCAATAATGACCCCACGGATACGATCCATATGAATATCCTCCTGAAAATACCAATTTGTAAGAGATAACAATGTCACTCCTAAAAACTATGTATACCATAGTTATAAAGTGTTTTTCCTATACACGAAAATGGTAAACAAGCCTTAACACGACAAATAATAACTGAGACATTCAACAAAAATTAAGGTTAGGTTCGTTATAATATATCTATTATTAAAAGATAATATGTACCAAACAAAATAATAGGTAACTAACCTAAACTTAACCTAGCTGTATTATTGTATGTTACTATTTGTTCTAGGAAGAGGTGGACGTCATGTTTATTTATTTATTTATTTATGACTCTTTACATAACAGCTACAGGTAAAAACCTAATACAGCCATTTTGTTAAAACTATAACTACACAACAATTATTCTCAGTACAAGAATAAGTAAACTATGCTAAAAATATATAATACAGGCTTAACAGTAATAATCAACTATGTAGCGCGAGCTAACAAATAATATTTATCCAAACATAACTTTAGAAACAAAAAGAAGTTAAATATTTCAGTGAATATCCATTTTATGAAAGTGAAGGAAATTGATTTACTTCAATTAAAAACAAACTCATTTTTGAATTAAAAACATCTATTTCTGTTTTAAACTTATTTAGTAGGCGAAGTGCTTTAAACAAAGACAAATTATAAAATTGTACAGTAACACTTCGAGGTACGTAAAAAACTATGGATGAACGCAAATTACTTCTAGGGACATATAACTTAATTTTATCTAATAAATAAGAGCTATCAACAAAATTGTGTAATACTTTGAACACCAAAATGATATTTGATTTGGCTCTTCTACTGGCTAACGATTCAAATGAAAACAAAACTCTCAATATATCTGTTGAGAGATCTCTAGGACAAAAAATATTAAATAGTTTAAAATATAGGTATCTTAAGAATCTATTTTGAATGGCCTCTATTGATGATATGTGGTAATGTATATATGGATCCCAGATTGGGGCACAGTATTCTAGTCTGCTTATAACAAATGAAAAATACAAACCGATTATGGTTTCTATGGAAGAAAATAACTTGGTGTTTCTGGTGATAAATCCTAGCATTTGGAGTGATTTATTAATTATTGAATTTATGTGAATGTCAAATTTGAAAACGAATCAAAGATTACACCCAAATCCTTTATGTGTGCAACATTTTCCAATGGGATTGCATTGATGTTGTATCTTGAGGGATGTATTCCCTCTTTCCTCGAGTATGTTACAACAAAACATTTTTTTATGTTCAGGCATAATTTGTTTTCTGAACACCACAGAGCGAGTAAATCGAGAGAAGCCTGTAATAGAGTTACATCTCTATCACTATTAATCATTCTGTACAACTTTAAATCATCAGCATAAAGAAGACATTTAGCATCAGAAATTTTGCCTGGCAAGTCGTTGATAAATATTAGAAAAAGTAAGGGTCCAAGATTAGAACCTTGTGGAACCCCGGAAGTGCTGCAGTAAGGTTTAGATTTTAAATTTGAAACAACTACGAATTGAGTGCGGTTCCTAAGGTAAGATTCAAGAAAACAAACAAAATCTTTGGAAAGGTCAAAGGTTAATAACTTCTTGAGGAGTATCGAATGGTCAACTTTGTCGAACGCTTTAGAAAAATCCGTGTAGACTACGTCCACCCTTCCACCAACATCCAGTTCGTGTTAAGGTGGGAAAACTATATAATATTAATGGTATATACGTTATTTTAGTTACAAATTCATTTATGCTGAAATTCAGCATTTCCGTTAAACACTTTCTATGGATTCGTGTTAATGGAATATTTTTGACTAGTTAAAAAAATCTTGATAATCGAGTAAGACCCCTTTATGCCATATCCAGATTACAGTTTTCTAATAACAAGAACATATAAAAGTACGACACCAAATTAATAAATGGTGTTAACTTTGTATTTAAATAATATACTGTGGATAAAATATGACCTTATCAAGGTATATAGAAGACATATAAACAATACATTATATAGTGTCCGATGTAACATAAGTTTTCACCCGCTATTAATTTACTGTTATTTCTAACTTTTTTCCATTATTGCCCATACGTGTGTTCTCCACTAACTGACATACGTGTGTTCTCCACTAACTGACATACGTGTGTTCTCCACTAACTGACATACATGTGTTCTCCACTAACTGACATACGTATGTTCTCCACTAGCTGACATACTCATGTTCAGATCGAGTAAGTCGGCACAGTGAGTATGTGTAGGGTGAATGGGTGCGCTATTAACGGGATCCTCTAATCAATGATTTTGTCGCATTCGAACCTCCGACTCCCCAAACCTGGTGTTGACTTTGGAACTACTTGCAGCTCTGTCAACTATCTTAAGACCGGCTACCGTCTGTCCATCGTCCCCGAAGCATTGTTTGATTTGAACAGTCGTGGTAGCTGGCTCCCCTTTTCTGCCTAGCTACCAGGCAGCGCCAGTTATCAGTAGCTGTCACCCGCGGTTTATATTTGAACATTACTTCATTTGGAAACGTTTCATGATTACATTTTTATCAAATCTATTTTTAGTTTTAACATGCTTTGGTCACAAGTGTGACCAAAATATTTGTTGTGTGTTGGTTCATTGAAAACAAATAGATATACTAAAGTGTAACAATAATTGTTGGTATATATAAAATAAACCAAAACTGTTATAACAAATCTGTCTCAGGAAGTACCAGACAATTAAAAAAAGATTAAGTTTAAAATTGTATATTCATAAATAAGTTGTAATCTAATTTTGGAATTAACATTGGCCTTATGGAGAATCTAATCTAATATGGTGGCGAGTGAAGCAGACCCTTAAGTTATGATGAAATATCAGTAAAACAACGGTAAACATATTTTCGGTTCTCAGGACTCTACCACTCACTTCAGGACTCACTATAAATACCGTTTATAACATGAGTAACAACAAGTCTAAATATAAACCTTCAATCTTATGCTGATGTCATTACCAAACTTCTAAAGCAATAAAATAAGACTATAGGACTTTTAAACCTCATCTTACTGCTTAAAGCTAGTATTTAAACATCTGTTAAATAATAATTAAGCTTAGTTGCTTTTAATTAATTTAAGCAATTCCTAAGTTTCCTAACTTTTTCCAGCTCTAGAAAGAGCAAAGTTTCTCATCTATAGGCTTATTGCATGGCATCTATTGAAAAAGAAAGTTACAAACGCAGGCGCAATTATGCCCCCCCCCCCCTTAAGTATCTGAGTTCCAATCTGTTATTAAATGAATAACAAATACAATCTAACAACAACAACAACAACAACAACAACAACAACAACAACAACAATACACTAGGGGACACCCCTGCACGCTTCGCGTGTCAGCCTCGTAACCGCGTTCCTCACACATCGGCATTCGGCCTTGGCCTGTGACTTCAAATAGTAAGTTAATTGTAGAACGAACAATCACAATACTAACTGTATTTACAGTATCTCACTCACATTACTTGTGTTGCTACCTATTTATTAGTTCAAACAACCAATGGTATTGCTTATAACCTTCCCTTGTTTATTAACATTATGACAGATATAACTTCCTCAATATTACAAACACAATTGTTTACATTCTAACAGCTGTAACACTTTTTGGAGATCATTATTGAAATTGAAACAGCTGTTACTCTTCGAATCATCTTTCCATTTTATTATTATGTCAGAAAAATGTAATTTGAGGGCTTCTTATACTCTTCAGTGTGAAAATATTGAAGAATTATAAGACCTCATTGCGCAACTACGAACAAAAGCAAATTTTTGACACCTTTACCGTTTAAATTGGTTAAGAAATAAGGGAGGAGTGCGTTGACAAAACCGGCTTCACGTCTTTCATGCATTTCCAAAGGAAATTCCTCTAAACAAGGCTTCATTATTACAACGTGTAGCTGTGCAACTCGAGCAGAGTAGTTAATTATTATTATAATACAAAGTTTACTCATGATTACGATGCGTGTTTGTTTGAAATAACAACTAAGTTAATGCTTTTCTTACTTACGATTTTTAATTTTGTTCTTTCATCACACAATTAATTGAGAACCATATAAATTCATGATTGTTGAATGCATTCAACACACATGTACTGAGATAGTTAGCGTGTAGGCCCAAATTTGGTTTGCGCTTAGCATTTCAACTCTTACCAATCTCAAAACAAGGAATCCACGATCAGAGATTGTTGGATATGCCCAGAGGGTTCTTCTCTATTACTAAGAGTCATTTTGAGAGATTTCCCTGAGCCAACCGCATGACTCGTTTTCTATGAAGTATGCACGACTGTTGGGAGTGTTAAAAACATCAGACGTGTCGGTGGCTTTCCTTATTTATAGTATATTGTTGTTCTACATTCTTAGAAGTTATATGTTGTGGTTGTGTCCGACAAAACGAAGCAAATATTGAATTTGCAAGCAAGAACTCTGTTACTAGTTTACTGACTGTATTTTTTTTTTTTTTACAGTTATTTCATTAGTTACTGTTTCACTGATCCTGCATCTTTATACAAAGTAAAACTAATTTGGCACCTTTATTAGATGGCGGGTAAGTTTCAGAACTAGTATGTAACGTTTCACCAACCGTTCGCTTTGAAAAGGTGAAACTGAAATCTACGGAAAGATATATGTCTATGTATAAAATTGAGAAACCCGTATGTGTTATGTATAAAATTGAGAAATCCGAGGTTAACTTATAAGAAGTTAAACTCCAGGATGACTTTAGTAATTTTATTAAGGTACCAATTCCTTAGAAACTTTATATGTTATTTTGGAAACGTCGTTTTCCTAGACAGAACTTGGTTGAACAAAAATTACATCAAAATATAAGGAGGACAATTATTAAATTCATAAATTGCGTCAATACAAACAGAAAGTAGAGCCCAACTGTTCGTTTATGAGTCAAATAACAAGAGTGGTTGTCATGAAGAGATGGAGAATGTTTTCCAATACGATTAACCCCGTGATACAACCTACCAGTGGGATCGTGAACAATCGATCACACACAAAGTTCGATCGATCTGGTTCGGTTCGATAAGTTCCAGTTCGATCGATTTCAACTGTTTGAAAGAAAAGAATTTTCCAGACAATTGTTGAAGCCATAAATCAACCAAGTGGTAATCTTATTGCAGGCTCTGATTCCTCAGTATGCTACTGACTCAGCATACTGAAGTAATGATTCCTCAGTATGCTACTGACTCAGCATTCTGCAGTAATGATTCCTCAGTATGCTACTGACTCAGCATTCTGCAGTAATGATTCCTCAGTATGCTACTGACTCAGCATACTGAAGTAATGATTCCTCAGTATGCTACTGACTCAGCATTCTGCAGTAATGATTCCTCAGTATGCTACTGACTCAGCATACTGAAGTAATGATTCCTCAGTATGCTACTGACTCAGCATGCTGAAGTAATGATTCCTCAGTATGCTACTGACTCAGCATACTGAAGTAATGATTCCTCAGTATGCTACTGACTCAGCATGCTGCAGTAATGATTCCTCAGTATGCTACTGACTCAGCATACTGCAGTAATGATTCCTCAGTAAGCTACTGACTCAGCATGCTGCAATAATGATTCCTCAGTATGCTACTGACTCAGCATACTGAAGTAATGATTCCTCAGTATGCTACTGACTCAGCATACTGCAGTAATGATTCCTCAGTAAGCTACTGACTAAGCATGCTGCAGTAATGACTCCTCAGTACGCTACTGACTCAGAATGCTGCAGTAATGATTCCTCAGTATGCTACTGACTCAGCAGCCGCTGAATTTGGGCAAAAATGATATGACTTCATTCAGTTGGGATGTTTTAGATTAAACGTATAAAACCTTTAAGCTGAAATGAAAGAATCATTTATGGACGCAGTTAACTAACTCACGGTATGACAGGAGTCAAAAAACCATGCATGTAGCCTAAGAAAGTGAAGTATTACTTCACCAAAGTGCCCATTCGGTTTATCATACATTTGTGTTCAGACGATGAACATAAACTTGAAAGGATTCCGTAGAAGACTCGTAAGACGTACTCGGTTGATATCCAGGGGACTTTTAAGTACTTTGTAATACTCTTAAGATTTTACGTATGAAAATAATCTATGCATTGTTTAAAGGATTTATTTAAAGTTATTATAGTTTATTTAGTAGTGAAAAGTTAATTTGTTTCTTAATAAAATGTATTGTTAATAATTTGTAGTTAACAAAAATATTTTGTGTCAATTTACATTTAAAAATGAGCATAATTGAATGAATTAATAGAAACGTCTACACTTTGTCTTTGTACTATATTTTACATAAAACTTACAATTATAACTAATATATCAAATAAAAGAGCAGCGTAACAGTTTGTTGTCAATACTGTTCCTTACGTTGGATAGGTCCTAATTATGGAGAAACATGCATACAAGGACAGACAAGAACTCGGCAACTCTAAGTACCAAATAAAAACTGTTGTCCGCTGCAGTATTGATGTTCTCAGTAACTATTCTTTTTATTAGCTAGTATACGATTTTAACTCCGAGATGTTAAAATTGTTTTAAAGATTTTACGACGGTTGAAGTAGTTTTATGAATAGTTTTTCTTCGTGAAGAATTGTACAAAACGTTCTCAATTGCTTTAATTTTGAAATCAGTTGTATAGTTGGCCATTTATTTGTTTTTTATTGTAACGATAATATTTTCAGGATAAATGTAATCGAATTTTTTCTGTGGTAAATTAGTTGTGTAGGTTAAAGTACGTGCACAGTAAAGCCTCTTTCATGATTCTGCTTTTACTTATAAATACGATATTGCATATTTATTTTATGCATGCTTTGTATATAAACTGATTATTCAACCAAAATGTTTGGATATTAATTAAAGAAGTTGAAGATAGATTTTTTTCTTTAACTTAGACCTGATTGTTAATTGTAATAATATTGAACTTATTATGAGCATTATATTTTTTTTCTTTAACTTAGACCTGATTGTTAATTGTAATAATATTGAACTTATTATGACCATTATTTTTTTTTCTTTAACTTAGACCTGATTGTTAATTGTAATAATATTGAACTTATTATGACCATTATATTTTTTTTCTTTAACTTAGACCTGATTATTAATTGTAATAATATTGAACATATTATGACCATTATATTTTTTTTCTTTAACTTTGACCTGATTGTTAATTGTAATAATATTGAACTTATTATGACCATTATATTTTTTTCTTTAACTTAGACCTGATTGTTAATTGAATAAATGAATAAATGATTTATTTCCACAATAAGTTACAAGAGTATAACAAATAAATTGTTTGGAAATGTACTGGCCACTTAATCTAGTTGTGTGGCCAGGTAAAATAAAATAATCCATTAAAAATACATATATGAATACATGCAGTCTAGCTCCACATAAAGAAAAAAACACTCCTGTGGCGTCTGAATAGGAAATATTTCAAATAAAAAAAAAAAAATACTTCTACTTATTTATGTACATACAATTCGTTATTTATTGCCTGTGCAATGTTCTTAATGAAATTCAGAAACACTTGAATTTATATTTATACATCATATTTTATATTTTTATGAGAACAGTACCAACATTTAAGAAAACTTATACTTCCCAGATAACATCAAAATTATACATATACATAAACATATACATATATATATATATATATGCACATATATACATATATCCGTACACACATATATTTTGTTTTATAAAAAGCATAATATAAACAATTTAAATGAAAAATGTTTTAAATGAAAAAAATGTTTAGTTCAAAAACAAGGTCAATATGAATAACAAACAAAAGATATATTTTATTTTATAAAAAGCATAATATAAACAATTTAAATGAAAACATTTTTTAGTTCAAAAAAGGTCAATGAATAACAAACAAAATTCTCATCCGTACTTCCATTCTCGCTAAGGTGGAACCCGGCACGGCACGAAGACCAGCTGGCGGCTGGTAGCCCTCACTCATAATTGTAATAATATTGAACATATTATGACCATTATATTTTTTTTCTTTAACTTAGACCTGATTGTTAATTGTAATAATATTGAACTTATTATGACCATTATATTTTTTTCTTTAATTTAGACCTGATCGTTAATTGTAATAATATTGAACTTATTATGACCATTATATTTTTTTCTTTAACTTAGACCTGATTGTTAATTGTAATAATATTGAACTTATTATGACCATTATATTTTTTTTCTTTAACTTAGACCTGATTGTTAATTGTAATAATATTGAACTTATTATGACCATTATATTTTTTTCTTTAACTTAGACCTGATCGTTAATTGTAATAATATTGAACTTATTATGACCATTATATTTTTTTCTTTAACTTAGACCTGATTGTTAATTGTAATAATATTGAACTTATTATGACCATTATATTTTTTTCTTTAACTTAGACCTGATTGTTAATTGTAATAATATTGAACTTATTATGACCATTATATTTTTTTCTTTAACTTAGACCTGATTGTTAATTGTAATAATATTGAACTTATTATGACCATTATATTTTTTTTCTTTAACTTAGACCTGATTGTTAATTGTAATAATATTGAACTTATTATGACCATTAAATTTTTTTTCTTTAACTTAGACCTGATTGTTAATTGTAATAATATTGAACTTATTATGACCATTATATTTTTTATTTAAATGAAGTCTCGGATGATTTGTAACAGTTTTAAGTGTGTCTTATCGCAATTGGGCACTAAATATGGGTAAATTGTCTATGTATTAATGGATTAAAATTTCTCCTATTCTCATAATTTTTCCCCTAATTTTATTTATTGACCTATTCTTATAATGGATTTATCATCGTAACATTATTCATCGATGAACTGCAACTGGTAAAAACAATTTTTATTCACGAAATCTTTATATACTCTAGAAAACTAACATTTTAATTGAAACGAACAATTATAATATTAAAAAAATTATTGGGAAATTCGGGTAATTGTGCTTGAGTGGGTTCATGGAAGGATCGTGGACCCGTTGTTATTAAGTTTATTAGTTAAGGCGTGGCTGGGGTGGCCAGCTTTCTTAGATATGTTCTCCATAAGACCAATAGTAAATTGAACAACATATATTGTTCACAGTTTTCAGTTAAAATTAAACTATTTTTATGTATCATTTTGTATGTGTCGTAAAGGTAAAGGAGTGTATTTTAGTTTTTAATTTTAATGTTTGTGTTTTTCTTTAAGGAGAGGTCGAGCTCCTCTTTAACCTTACTTCCTATTCCTCACATACTATTGATCTGCGAGGGGAACTTATCAGATAGAGTAAGGGCGAGAACCAGTACTAATAAGACAAAAACTAACAGTTAAGGCCAGAATTTGAACCGTCACTATCTCTAAATCAGGTAAAAACTCCTGAGACCCTAGACCATTCGGCCACCGGCTCTTCCAAGGGTGATTCACGCACACTTATTTAAAATTGCCCCAATTCCAAAAAGTATTTGAAATTAAGACACCAAGAAATTGGAAATCCATTGAGAAATCACAACCTTTAACCTACTGAAGAATTTGTGATTATTAAACCGTAGAAATAAATTAATGAACACATGTTAATAAACTACCAGTTTGCTTTTTTGTAAAAATTTAACATTATTCTTTTCGTTAATAGATTTGTGCTGGACCGTTGCGGAGGTTGCTGGAATTTCATTCTCCCCCTCACATTCCCCTCCCCCACAGCTCTCAATCGACGCACCCTTTCTAAGTAACTGAATAATAATAATACATGTGGGAGCTATTTAATAAATTTTATTTATTTTATCTATGATTAAATTCTGGTAAGTTGTGTGATTAGTAATAATCCAATAATATTTTGTTTTACTCCAAATACAATTTTCACTATCACTATTTTTTACATTTCTTTCATTAATGTAGTCAGAATAAATATGTATTTCTCATAATTAACCACTTAATATTTCATTGCGCTATCTTTTTATTACCAGTCCAAAAAGGGTTTTTATATTTTAAAACCTGAACGACTGCCCTCGTACTCAACAATAAAACATGTGTGGGTCTTAACTTAGACGAAAATTTAAATTGGCAACCCCACATTTCAATATTACATAAGAAAATCAAACTTTTGATTAGAACCTTTTATTTTTTGAAGAATTTTTGTGAACCCAGTCTATTACGAATGCTTTACTTTGCTCTAATAGATTCCAGGTTACAATATGGTATACAGTGCTGAGGGGGGAACTTTCAAAAATTATTTGGAAAAACTCAGAGTATCCCAAAAACATATTGTAAGAATAATACTCAACTGTCGCAAAAGAGAGAGCTCCTACCCTTTGTTTTGTCATCTGAAAATATTACCCATTAACCACTTATTTGTGTACACAGTCTTAAAGCTATTTTATATTAGAAGTGGCAACACTAGTACAGAAAACCTGTCTTACCAAACAAGAAGTAATTTCCAAAGAATATTTAGGTTACCTAAAGTCAATAAATCTAATTTTAAGCAGTCTTTTCAGTATGTTGCTCCTAAGTATTTTAATCAATTGCCACCTTATATTAAATCTTGTTCCAACTTAAATTCGTTTTTAAATCAAACAAAACATTGGCTATTTTGTAATAATGACGTGTCCTTTCTAAATGCTACTCTTGCATAATTAATTAGATCTATATATCTTTTAAATTCATTACCTGCCTGCTGAAGTTGTTTATTTGTATATACTTTGGAAGGAGTCTTATATAATATACTGTTTAAGCAAGTAGGCTTATATGATATTAATTATTAAAGTAAGAACTTTAAGTACTAATTGTAATTTTTCATTTTTAAATTAATGTTATTATATTGTAATTTTGATTACTATATTTTTGGTTCTTTGCTACAACACAGGCGCCATGGAGTGCAAGTTTTTTAATTTGTTGCTGGCCTCACAATTAAATTGTTTGTATTGTGATTTTTAGAATTAACGTTGGCCACAAATACTGGATACTGTGGTCAACTTCTATTCCTATAATGACATTGCTTTTGTGTGTACCCTTTTAAAGGAATAAATTTCATTATTTCATAGGTTTTATTCGTACAAATAAATTTAATATCAGTAATTTATCCTTTTTTAACGTAAACGCGTTAAGCAATGGTTATACTGGTCTGCGCAATCTTCTTCTGGAAATGTTTAATCACGTGGAGATCGGTTCGCATAACATCGTTTCGAAAATATATGATTGTTGGTAGTACATATACATATTAATAGTCCAATAGAATAAATGGATAGTGTAGTTAGGGTGGCCTTTAACTTGGGATAAGCTACAATTAAACATTTCAAGTAAAGTTCGTACATTTTTATGAGGAGTAAGGAAAACATGATTACGTAACTAAAACACGTGAACGTGATAAAGAATCAACATTTGAGTATGTCGAGTGAGAGGGTACTATTTAGTGTAATGTGAGGCAGGGGGGATATATTTTACGACAGTCAAGGGGTATGGGAGATTTTTTACATCTGTCACATTAATTGAACATTTAAACAATGAATAGCGTAAATAAAATAATTCTATTTGGAATTTATGTTGTGATAAGATAGACAAATAGATTTCATTAGTACGAGTATCCATTTTTATAACTAACATTATGTTACTTGTGATAATAATAAACTTTAATACCCATTTTAATTATATAAACAAATTTTAAAATGTAAATGTTTGAGTTAATTAACAGCCTATTGTCAGATATACAACTAAAGTTTCAGCTGTTTTAGAAATTTAAAAAACAAGATGTTTAAAATAATTAACATATTATTCAATTTGACGTATGCTAAAGAAGTGTCGACTGTGTCAGGACGACAGCCTCCCGTGTAATCCATAGGCAGAAAGTGTTTGATGCTGGAGGTGGTAGGGGAGGATCCTGCGCAGTTAGCCTCGCGTCGAGCTCTCTCCCCTAGTGATGACCGGGCTAGGGAACCTGATGGCCGTGTGCCCCGTGATCCCCCTCTCCAGCCCCTGCTAGCTTCACAAGCTCCAGGATGACTCCTGGGCTCTTCGTAGCACTTCTCTTCTCAGCTCTTGTACAAAGTGAGTAAGTCAGTATATATGTCTTTAAGAAGTGCTACTGTCCATATGTGCGCCAACCTCTCCTTCCTTCACTTGCCAACTGTTGAGTCTCTATTATTGTTTTAACAGAATTTCAGTTTAAATTCCCACTTAATTATGACAATATATGTGATTTAATTTTTGTAGTAGTTATACAATCTATACAATTTAAGTATTTTTTTTACATTACACATACCTTTTTCTGCAGAATTACAGCTGAAATGTATTTTTTATCAAATATTTAAGTATTAAATTTAAAATAAAAATGGATTTTTATTTAACAGTATTTTAAATATTATATATACAACAAATTTTATATAAAAAATAAATTAGTTAATTAAATTTTATCTGATGAATAAAAGATAACTAAAATAATGTATTTATGACCAAGATACGCCATAAAGTTAAAATAACAGCTTATTATGGATAGTCAAACTATTATTATATTTTTGATGGCTTAAAACAACGAAGTGGTACACAGACTCCATGTTCCATTGTCGAGAAACAAGCTACGCAGTTTTATTGTTCCAGATATGACCTTGATCTCTTTGTCCGGGGAATTTTTATCAATGAGAGTCTTTCCCAGGGGAGGGGATGAGTCCCAAAGGACAATTCTATCTATCGATTAAGGGCACTTTTGAAACACTTGAAACCCGTTTGGGAGGGAGTTTACGCGTCGACTACCACGCCCTCCATGTTTGGCGCCCTGTTGCACTGCTTCATGGCTTCTCACCCTTTGTCCGTATATCATATACACTCTACATTCATTTATTTACATACTCAACATTTTAAAATTAATTGTATATATTCACTTTATCAATTTGTTATACAATTTAACACATCAATATAGCACTTGATAGTCATTTGTTGGTGAAGTATTTTGCTGATACAATCATATTAAGACTTCAGTAAACTAGTTTTTGCAAATTTATCTTTACACAGAATTATATATTTGCTAACAGGATTTTTACGCTTCATTTGAAATCATATTTTAGTATTACTAAATTACAGACTTTTTGGAAATGTTATTAATAATAATTGAGAATATGAAACTATACAACATTTCCATGAAATTTCATAAGGAATTGTTTTACATTCTAATGGTATTTTTAAAATAGTATAGCTTATTGAAATTACAGAGGTATTAATTTAGATCTTTAAATTTGTGAAAGTTCTGCTTTATCAATCTGTATTTTATATACCTTCCTGAATCTAATAATCCTAATCTTTCACTGTCATTCGTTAGTTATCTTTTTTGTTCTAAAAGATATGTTTACATTCTAGATCGCAGCATCCACAACTTATGAATTAATTTATTTACTGTCAAATACCCACAATCCTCTGACCTACTTCTCCGGTTCATTTTACCTCACCACCCCTTTTACAGGGAGGGTGAATATCTGGGTGGGAAGCAGGTTGAGCTAAGCGAAGCATGTGGATCGAGATCAAATGCGCTTAGGGATCTGTTTGATCAATTTTAATAACAATTAAATAAATTAAATAGTTTATTTATTTAAATAAATTAACATACAACTTTAACATGCAAAGCAATAAAAATACGAGCTATATTGTAATTAAAACAATTATTTGATCTTCTATGTTTTTTTCGTAATGAACATGTGCCATTTATAGATAAAATATACTAATTAAAAACTATATTTTTTATTTAAACATTAAGGAAAATCCGAAAATAAAAGTAGTTAATCAGAAAATAATACAAACATATTGAAAAATATTGTTTTCAAGTATTGAACAATTTTTATCAACATACAACATTTTCTTTTTAGCAAGACTAACATTTCATTGGCAACAATTATGCACAATAAATTATAAGTACTTATATATCCGTTCTTATTGTTATTAGTTCAAAGTTTCTCAATTGGTTTATTAAAGTGTTTAATTAATATGTATGATGTATTACGTAATTTATTTAATTTACATAATAAAGTTCTCTCTTTTTCAAATCTCTACTTAGAATAATTTTGGGAGGAAAATTCAAGAACAGCCTAGTACTTTTGTTAACAATCATAATCCAACCATGGCTGTGGAAAGGATAAGTTAGCTGGCGAAACCATAGTAAAGGGAGAAATTATGACAAATTAATAATTATTGCATAATTGTAAATATTTCTAAAAAAATCTAGCTTAAACATAACATAGTTTCATATTTCAAACTTACCTCTTGACAATTGTCTTAAATAAACTAACTTACTTTATATTAACAAATAAATGAAACGTTTCACAACTCAAGTTTAGGACAGTATAAGTATGAAAGTATGCATATTCTGGTGATTGTTCTAATAACCACGTTAACCATTCTCAGACCTGACTCCTGCACTGGCATGAATGACGTTTCGTTTGTTTGTAGTTTTTGTCAATACGAAGTATTCTGTTCATATGATGTGTAGTATAACTACTAGACTATTTTTATAATGATATAAGTATGTTAAATTTTGACTTGTGAATAATATACTGAGTAGCCTAATGTTTCATAAAATAAACAGTTAAAGTACCAGTTGTTTACAGAGTCCCAAACTTTCTGCCTTATATAAAAACATGCCTTATAAAATAAGACTAAAATATTTTTATATATAATATACATGAATCAGTTTTTTGTTAACGCAGCTCTTTCCTCAATTATTCACCAATTTTAACCTCTGAGGTATCAACAAATTCCCCCTATTCGTAGTTGTGCTGTTCAGTCTTTATCTTTCAGTATTTTGGCCCTGTAGGGCAAGGGAAGCCCTCAAAGTATGTTTTCCGCCCATAAGAATATATAAGAGAGACTTAAATCAGAACAAAATATAACAGCTATTCAAGTGTAAATAATGATGTCCATACAATGTCAACATTGTTGACAAATTAGAAGATATTATTTGAAAAATTAAACTAAGGAGAATACAGCCTACAAAAAAAGTAAGGGGATTTTCCTCATTTTTGTTATCAACTTATCAGATGCAGTATTTATACAATAATATGTTCAAGAAAGTTTTACAATGGTTAGTATACATTCTGCAGCAATAACATAAGGACAGTGAAACACTGATATGCATTGGTCGGTAGCGTAGTTGGTTCAATCCCAGCTTCATGTGCTAAAGGTTCTCAGTTCGATCCCAATCAGAGTCAATACATTTTGAGAAGGATCAGCTGATAACCACCGGCTGTTCATTTGTCATTGGGCTATTAATTAATGACACTTTCTAAGGAATAGTCGGCCTTAGTTTGTAACAATGACTACATTCGTTCATCTACACTCATCACACTCATTCGAAATCCATATTCGCCCATATCTTGACGATCGGCGTCTTATGAATAAATAAAAAAAAAAAAAATAAATAAACAAAAAAATAAATTATCAGAGAGGTTCTTGATGGGCTAAGAGATATAAGAGTCATGGGTGGGAAGGCATGATCAATGAACATAATTTTAATGAAAGCTGCGATACTTTTTACATATATAAAATGTTCATAAAAATTTAGCAACATAGTATAAAAATCCTCCATGTATAGAAAGTTAAAACCACGAATTACATTAAACCTCAATAGCTAGATAAGCAAAAGGACTAACTAACATTTCTAAATTATTATCCTTAAAAGCCATTTTCCGCCATTGTAGTTCAGTGCAGTAACCCACTTAACCACTTGATGGTTCACAGTTAAGGACATGGTAGACAATAGTTTTATTTTTTCACCCTCTTACACAGTATTCCCTCAATGGTTACCATCAGCATTTGCCCAATGAACACTCCACTACAGAAATCTAGGGTGTCTGTGGTGGCTGGTGGTCAGGGTTTGGATGCTATACAACGATATACTTCAACATATATTTTCCAGAATACTTTTTCAAACTTTCATGTTCGTTTATTTTTTATAACTTGATGATGATCCTTATTTTATATTTGCATGTTGCTAGGGTTCTTTTGCAACCAATCAAAGTTTTTTTCTTGGCTAAATATATGCTACACAATAATAGATGGTCAAGAGATTAATGGTCAATCAATCAATTACTTTATTTAATATTTCTAAGAGAAATACAATGGCGTCATTATATTCTAATACAGCATACAATGCTATTGTCAGACTATTAATATAAATCGTATAATTGTTAATAGTCATTTGATTAAATCAAAAGAGAGTTTTAAAAAAAAATTACTTTGACAGTAAAAGGAAGAAAGAAAAGAAAAAATTATAAAAAACAAGTGATATCAGTAGTAAAGAACTCCGCTAGGCTATAGAAAGGACGGTCCATCAGCCATCTGTGAAGTTCCCGTTTTAGATCTTGGAAATCTAATTGTCTTAAATGTTCAGGAAAGTGGTTGTGTAGTATGCGTCCCATGTATATAGGTTGTCTCAAATAGAGTTAGTCTGTGCTGAGGCATAATATAATGGGAGCTGTGTCTAGTGTTGTGTCGGCAATGGTGGCGCAGTGCTGTAACCCAGCTACATGGGGACAAAGTGTTTGGGAGATTGTAGGCGATAGGTTGGATGCTCGGTCCTCTTAATACCGACATGGCGTCCGCTTGGTGGTTGCTATCGGCGTGGACACTACTAGAGAAGTCTGGGGTGTCCATGTTGGGTGGTAATCATTGTGCGGATGTTGGGTGGGGGAGATAACTGAGCATCAGGCTTGTCAATTAGCTGAAAATCAGACCAGCACTACGTGGTTCGGATTCCACGTAAAGCTGTAGGTCCCTTAGTTGCCCTGGCTGTTGGGCTATTAATAAATTGCCCTTTCTGAGGAGCAGTTGAACTCAGTTAGTAACCAGACTACACTCATCTACACTCATCCTACACTCATAAAAAACCATTCATATTCGCCTTAAAATACGCACAACGTTGTGTCGGCGTCTCATATGTAAGAATAAGAATAAGAACAGCTGTTGGAATATGAGTATAACTCGCGAGGCTTACCGAGGCACTTGGCCTGCGCGTTAGGGGAACAATACTAGGAGTGGAGGGGATGACAGTCCAACTCCCACTACTGTTATACCACAGTGGTGTTTTATACTGTGGTTATACTCATGCACCATGTGACTGATCTTTTAGTTACCGTGTTGCCGATCGAGCTGAGCTTGCATCGTCTCTCTGTGTAGAAAGCAATTTATTTTAACCTCCTATGTTGTTTGTACATTTATTATTACTGCCGATCAGAAAGGTCGTTTACATTCTTTTTTTTAACCTCTTGCTAAAATAAAAACAACATACTATGCTGTCTTTGCAAAGTCTGCTCTGGAAATACCTACATTAATTTGCTTATAAATCAAATTATCTTATAGTCAATATATCTATAAACAAATAAACAAAGAAAAGTTAAATGCGTCATTTATCAAATAATTAAAAATGTTTGTCACAATTATTTATTATTTATTTATTACCATTAACAAGGTTAAGTCAGTTTCTAAACAACCATTTAAATTTCCAGATGATTCTATTTTCTATTTTTATGGCACATAAATATGGCACACACTGACTCGGCGGCTCCCCCCACTCCAATTAGTCTACTGCGCATCACCTGGCCAAGTGCCTCGATAACCTCCCAAGTTATAATGATGTTTAAAAATTGAGGAGGTTAGATATTTCGTAAAGTCAGAAAGAGTAAATGTGTATGTAAACGTGTTATTTATGCCTTACTACTATATCCATCCGATTGTCATGCTATTCTGGGAATTTATGTAGTTTTTTCCCGGAAAATGTTTTAATAATAGATTTATTCGCATCCAACTGTAGGACCCCACCCCAACCTTTTATAAAAAATAAACAAAACATATTTTTTTAATTAAATGATATTTAAAATTCAATAATATATGATCATTCAACTCTCCATAAAATATTGATCTGCAAAGTTTCATTATAATCTGATGGTTTTTAATTAAACATCTGTACAGTTTAATTTATATTTACGTAATATTCTCAGTTCAGACGTCAGTGTCTGTCGAGTGTGGATGACGCTAATCTTGCCGCGGCGGCGTGCGTGATTATACAGCTAACCAACCATCACCAAACATCCAGACGACCTTCACTCTAGGCAAGATCAAAGTAGTGGTAGTACATCACTAAACGACTTAAACAGAGATGATAGTGATCCTCTCACAAGAGAATGAAGGTGTTAATTTTACGATTGAAAACAGTTTGTTCTTCTAGATAACAAATTTTCATAGTCTAGAAAAATCTGTAAGTCTACTTTTAGAGGGCGCAAAGTACGGTAATTGGCTCTGAATCAGTGAAATATCGTGTTTCTAGCCATGTATTATGACCTGGCTATGCACGTGTTCATATTAAATTGTATATTTTCCCATTGAATACAGTATATCCTACTAGATAACAAAGTTTCACACTATAGAAAAATCTATAAGTCTACTCTTAGAGGGCGTAAATGAACCAATTTGATTTACACGCATAAATTGAAAATCTAGCTCTACCTAAGGATGAAGGAGGTGGGATAGAGCAAAATGTCATAGGGCCAAAGTTGTAGATCGTCTCAAATCAGGCACAGAAAATGGGGTTAGTTTTGCTGTAGAACCGTTCATTTGGCCGCTACAGTCCAATTAGAGAAACGCTATTTTTGGCATTTAAAATATTTGGCACTAAAAGGGTCGCCATTTTCGATTTACTAAGCATTTTTCAAACTCCCTTCTTATTGTACATCTACAACATAAAACCTTTGACTCTACAAAATTTCAGCCTCGTAGGCTTAGTATTTTTTAGTTACAGCGATGAGTGAGTGAGTCAGTGGTATTTGCCTTTTATAGGTATAGATTAATCATTTAACGCAATCATATTCATTTTTACATTAAATATATGTGAAAACATTTAAATAGGTGACTGCCCTTAATTTCAGACCTTAGCTTAATGAGGGTTTTCTAATGTAGTGAAGGTCCCTCACTACATTATAATTTTTTATATACATTTTATACAGTAGTTTATATAAAATATTCCAGATTCATTTAAGATTTATAATTATTAAAAAAAAGAATGTATGTTAATAATATTGCTATGTTATTAAAAATGTAGATGAATGGTTCGATGTATATGTTTACATTTATTTCAAGTTTATGAAAATGTAGTAGTCTATCTATTTTGTGTAAGTATGATAACAAACGGTGAGAACAAATATAAAACGGGAGATCTTTTACAATTGTGGTTGTGTGGGAAAATAAGTATTATAACAGATTTGTAACATTTTTACGGCTAAGTCGTGTTTGTAATTTCAAATTTTTATCATTATTATCGGGTGTGAGAAGTCGACACAATTTTGTGCGTATTTTAAGGGGAATTTATATGATTACAAGAGTAAAGGATGAGTGCGGATGACCTGTGTAGTCTGGATACTAACTGTTCAAATGTTCCTCATAAAGGGTCATTATTAATAGCCCGTTAGCCAGGGAAACTAAGGGACCTACATATTTACGACTGATTTTTCAGTAAATTGACAAGCCTGATACTCAGTACTCTCCGCTAGACAACATCCGGATACTGACTACCACCGAACATAGACACCCCAGACTTCTCTAGTAGTGTCCACGTTGATGGCAACCAATGAGCGGAAACCGATCATAGAACCAATCGCCTATAATTTCCACAACACTTTGTCCCAAGTAGCCGGGTCACTAATGCCGACAGTAACAAAGCAATCAACGAAATAATTATATATCATCCACCCTTAACCTGTTGATGAGTGAAATTGCCATTTATAATTGGATAAATCTACACAAAACCAAATGGAGTAAGTGAATTTCCAGGAAATGGAGATAAACAGTAAATTGCATCCATAACAGTTCTGTAATGGAAACTGCCATAACAGTATTTAATAATGGGACATATATGGGGTGACGGCTTTTAGGCGGGGGGAGGAGGGGATGGGACTGGTGAGACGTGAGTGGTTCTGTTCTGAAGTACTAGAATTATCTTTTAAGATCATTTCATTTTATGCCTTGTTAGGGGGTCCAATTAAAGGCTAAATTGGTTTTTGTATTTGTAACACAAGATATTATACAATTACAATAATTTAAATGTTATTTTACTCAAATAAACTAAATGTTTTACGTATTCTTGTATATTTAAATGTGTTTAAGTATATTAAACACTTTAATGGTTGATATTTTTGTTTTATAACGAAACAAATAATAACTGATAGCTAAAATATTTTTAAAAAACTCAGCAATCATAACAGTGCAGTTTGACTAGACATGAAATAAACAGATTTTCATCACATAAAGAAGATATAAATCCTCTCCCAGTCATCGAAAACTTATTTATTTGATAACTCTTTATGTTCTCCTGAAAATAAGTGAAGGTTCATTAAATTTTCTTTTTTATCTGTATTCATATAAATAAAATTATTTAAATTAGTACAGATAAGTAAAATAATGTAATACAGCTTACAATAGAAATTAGGAAATAAAATAGAGACTTAGCATCAACAAAGTGTTATTAAAAATTATTCCACGTAAAACTAATCTATCTAGATTTTAAGGGATGCATTAAAAATCATTTAAATTCAAATATCATTCATATTTTTCAAGTTTGTCATTTTTTCTTGAATAATTTTGAACGATTATTTTGAATACTTAGAATGTGCTGTTGGTGAATATTTATCTTGTTTGATAATGTATTTTTTAGCAATTTTTAGTTGTAACTACATTCAAATTCAAATTCATTATTATGCAAATTGACAATATATACAATTGTATTACATTCGTCACTTATACTAAGAAATAAAATTAATAATAATGATTAAATAAAACATAATATTCAATTACATTAATTGAACATTACATTGAATTACATCAAAACGTTAATTACAATTAAATTTTATCAAATGTTTCTTGAACAAACATAATAATGAGGATATTTACTGCGTTCCTGTACAGTTCTGTGAAGGCATATGAATATACAGTTATGTGAAGGCATATGAATATACAGTTATGTGAAGGCATATGAATATACAGTTATGTGAAGGCATATGAATATACAGTTATGTGAAGGCATATGAATATACAGTTATGTGAAGGCATATGAATATACAGTTATGTGAAGGCATATGAATATACAGTTCTGTGAAGGCATATGAATATAATTTAAAATTATATAAAATATAAAAACAATTAAATAATATAAAGTAGGAAGGAATTGTAGCTTTGAAAAATTAACTTCGTAATCACTTTTTAGTTTTGATGTCATACCACTCACAAGAAATTTTGGTCAGAATAAATATTCAAATCAGAATGATACAAAACAATTCAAACCGAACCAGTGGGCCAGCCCCAAACCTGAAACCTTAAGTGAACCTTCCTCCATATCAACCCCTTTTAGCCCGACACAAATAATTAACTAGCTTTCTGAAGCCATCTTTAGAATTTGCACTGGACAATGTTAGTTTATTTATTGACTATTTTAATTTACTAATGAGTTTTAAATTAAATAAGCCTCGTGCAAGGTTCGTGTGACAACTCTGTCAGTCTCTACGGTCGTATGACAACTCCGTCAGTCTCTATGGTCATGTTACATCTGCTCACGGTAATGCCGGTTGGTAATATCACTCGCTGCGCTCGTGACACTAGTCTTGGTCTGAGAATACGTAAACATTAGTGAGTTTACTATAGAAGTCTGGGGTGTCCATGTTGCATGGTAGTCAAGTTTCAGATGTTGTGTAGGGAAGAGAAGCGAGTGTCAGGCTTGTCAGTTAATTGAAAATCAGACAAACATTACGTGGTTCGGATTCTAAGTAAATATATAGGTCCCTTAGTTTCCCTGGTTATTAGGCTATTAACAAATAGCTACTTTTAAGGAAAAGTCGACCTTAGTTACTAACAATGACTACACTCGTTCATCTACAGTCATCTAACTCATTGGTCCCTTATATTCGTCTATATCTTTACCATCAGCGTCTTACAAATGAATAATGAACAAAATAAAATTCAACTATACTGTAGAACCACAGTATAATAAAATAAGGTCACGATTATTTTTAATTTATATTTTTTTACGATTTGGAGGACCAGGCTTCAATGCCTGGTAACTGCCTCTGAGATAAAAGGATTATTGTGCGCCCTTATTTACAGGATTTCAAACCTCATCCAATCCAAGATGCTTAGAGAACCTTGAGTTTGCTTTGATGAGGTTTTCCTGTGTTGGCCACCTCATCAAGAAAGCCTTGATGAGGTGAAACTTTGGCCACATTCTTATAATCCACCCAAGAGCCCGCTTCCTTGCTAGGCCCACTTCCTATCTGGAGTAGGATGTCGAGTCCAGACTCTTCCTCCTCCTCACATTTCCTACAAAAGAGAATCGGGGTTAGAAACCTCCTTTTTCATGTATGCTCCAAATGTCCAGTGTTCGGTTATAAAACAAACCATCCTTCGGAGTTCTGATCTTACAATAAGAACTTCAACCATGTTGGAGTATGATGGCCCCAACAGGACCTCCTTTGCTTGCCTGTTACTTGATGTGCCTCCCAGCTCTGCTGGTGCTTTCCAGCGACTCCTGTAGAAGCAACCCTCTTAGTGAGGCTGTAAGAAACTCCGCTCTAGGCCAATGAAGTCCTCCAGCACCTCTCTTGACACAGTGGTCTGCCCTCTTATTTTGCAGTACCCCGGTCTGACATGACACCCATGATAGGATTACCCTACTGGAACGCACCAGCGTTTTAAGAACCATGTGATAGTCCCAAACTAGACTTGAGGTGAATTCGAAAGACGCAAGTGACCTTAGTGCCGCTTGGCTGTCTGAGTTCAGATATATTGTATTGCCCGTAAGGCAAAATAGAGCTAAGGCAGCCACTTACGTCTGAAAACGTAGCCAGTTTGCCGAGGCTAAAACTGAACTAAGTTTCTAATCTGGCACCATAGACCTCGTAACCAGACGCAAGGATGATTCGTGAGCCATCTGTGTACCACGTGATCACGTTCTTCATTGCAACTTTGTTCCCGATATTGTTTGTCACTCATGACGACTCGATAGGGTTTGTCAAAGTCAGTTTGTCTAGGCATATTATTCGAACATATCTTTAGAATGTCGGAGGATGCCAGAGATTTGGGTTGTTTACTGGCATAGTGACCTCTGGTCTGGAGGCTATATGCCACCAGCCTTGCCTCCCCCATGATAAAAATATCAAGAGGGGGGGTAGACTTATCTGCACCTCCATTGTAGAGGTGGCTGTACCCTTAAATGCTCCAAGGATTCCCAATCAAGCTAACCGCTGCACCTTGGACAGGTGTTTTGCAGCAGTAACTTGTTGAACCTTAGGCCACCAGATAATGGCTCCATATACAAGCATCGGTCTGACGACCCTCGAATAAGGCCAGTGTACCATCTGAGGGTTCAGTCCCCACGTGCATTGAGAGGTACTCAGCCTCATCAATGTGGTCCGAGAGCGGTCTATAGCATGGGTGAGGTGTCTATGCCAGGTACGTTTGTCATCCAGCCATACACTCAGATACTTAATTTCTTTAGACACCTGGACGCAGTTGCCAAAGATTCTTGATACTTTGACAACCTCCACGTTCCTTTATTAGTGAATGGTACTATAATGGTCTTACCGGGGTGAACAGATAGCCCCTCCACTATGCATCATGTTTCCACCATGGACAATGCCCTCCTCTTAAGGTCAAGGCATGTCTCCATGTCTTAATCTCTTATTAGGATCACAATGTCGTCAGTAAAACCCTGAGTGTACACTCCATGCTTATTGAGTGCACAACCAGGTTCCACAAGAAGGATGACAAGACACCACCCTGTGAACACCTTCTTCTCGTTACTTCCTCTCTCATCACCCCATACAGGGAAGCTTGGGCACTGCGGGTGCTGAGCATGTTGCTAATCCAGCGTACAACTGTTCCTTCAGTGCCCTTGCTAGGGTTATACCAAGGACCTTTGTCCGAAAATCTAGCCCCCTCCTCTGTTGGAAAGTGGACTTGCGGCCCCCATTCAATATCACTAAATTAGCTTCAGCTACATTGTCTAACAGTGACTCACCTCTAGCATTAATTTTGGTGTTCTCCATGCAGTGTGATGGACATTGTAATCCAACCCTGCCAACAGGTGTCGTTGGCGCATCACTCCGTGGTCTACGATCTTCCTCAACATAGGGAACGGAGGGAGCTCTTCGGAGTCGTAGGCAGCTATACTGATGCCAATAAGATGTGACACCTTCGTCACTTGTTGGCAGGTATACCTCAGTTACAACCGTGTCCCTGGAACAAAGACCGGTCATATTTAGAAATTTTATGTCTCTTCTGATGTAGTTACAAGCCATATGGTTATTGAAAGTAACGTCATACACCAAATTACCTTTAGCCCCATCACTCTCACTCCAACGATCCATGGCTCTTGGATAAAGGCAACTCTTACACCGTCGGAGAGGATTTTATAGCAGAACGTGGCTGTGGCCACTATTGAGTAATGGAGGTTAATTTGTAGCATTGCCATTACTTCTGTGGGGCTTGGGTTCCACCTTAGGCTTGAATGTTATCCTCTCCAGCCCCAGAAAGGGCCATATCGAGAGGGAATTCAGTCTCCTAAGGTAGTTTTCATCAACCATGAACACTAGGAATAGGCCATTGGGGTTTTGAGTGCTCCCAACAACCACTCGATTATCAGTGTTCAGCTAATATTGCTTCTTCAGGCCTATTCCTAGTGTCACAGTGCAAAGGACCTCAGCTTTAGTCACAGTGCAAGATGATTTCTGAACGAACGTGGTCAGCTTCACCATCTTAACCAGGTTCTTGGCCAGTCCAAGCTTCAGTTGTACTCTCTAAATGGCTCATATCTGAGACCTTGATTTTTAGCAATTCTCTGGTCATAGCATTGGCGCAACCAACCATGACCGCTCCAGCCTAAACACGGCAACTTGTTGACGTTGACTTTTGCTCTCTTAAGAGCACGTAACGTTAGCTGTCTTTTAACAGAGACCGCTTGCTCCTCCGTCAGAAGCTGTTCGGGGTGCTCTTGCCTGACAACAGCCAGCTTCTCCACAGCCAACTTCTAAGCAAATTTCTCTATGTCACCTTGCCGCTTAGCCCTCTTACTCTCGCATCCAAGTTTTCCTATGTCAGTTGCAAATGCGACTTCTTCACACCGGGACCTTTTGAGGTGACAGGACAACGCCCGCTGGCTATTTTTGGTGGTTGCCACCTACGAGGAGGCTGTCTTGTCATCTTGGCCCCCAGAGGTGCCAGACGTACTTAACGGCTTGTTCCTCACATCGTGATTTTCCTCACTAGCTTGTCACGTCTCCGCCTTCGAAAATATTCTCTCGGCTCTGGCAGGAGCCTCCTCCTTCCGAAGTCTTCAGAGTTGGCCTCGGGGGATTCTCTTCTTAGGCGGACCACCCGTATCCATATTCTGGAGGTATCCATATTCTGACCGACATGGCACGAGTTCCGCCAGTGGACCTTTTTACGGAACTGGTGCCATTACTGGTCACGCTGATGCACAGTATCAGAGAGCCATTTTCAGGGCTCTAGCTTAGATCCACTAGGATTAGTGATAATAGGGTCACCACGTGCAGCAAGAGTACAGCAGAAATCTCAGCTGCATAGTCGCAGGAGGCCAACCGGGTACAGGCCTACGCACCCCGTCAGTTCTCTCCGGCATTCCTGGATGGTCTTGGGTGTCCGAAAGACACCTCTGGGATGAAGAAAACCCTAGGACTCCCTGTCCCAGGAGTGACCGCATCCCCTTGACCCCAAAGTCGTGATACTTCTACTGCTGCGCTGTGGAGTTAGCGCTTAAACTCACCACATTACTGTTCTATTGCATTGTGTCTTGCAAAGAAATGGAATAATAACAATAGAAAAAGTGCCATGAAAAATGATAGACATTAGTTATTTGACATTTAATAATAACAGCTGTGGGTCTAAACAGTGCAGAGATACGCACTACTCTACTCCCGCCGTTAGGATTGCTAGCGTCGTGCTTGTCGCTAATTATTTTAAACGGAATGCCGCGACTGTATGGTAAACTTGGTAAGACTATTAAATACAAGAGAACAAAGTTTAGTATATTTTTGCTTAACATCTGAACTAAAAAACCACACTTTTATAGATACGCAATATTTACACCAACATAAACATTATGCACATAGTTATGAAATAATGTAGGGATTGAAAACCATTGGACCTTTTAAAGCCAGTGGGGTGGAGTCCAGGTAACCTTTTACATTTCTGATACTTCCCACCATCCTTGTCTCTCAAGATTTGAAATTATTCTAATCAAAATATTTTATCTTCTTCCTAGTTCGGAAATTTTCTTGGGAATCAACTTGATTATGAAATTCATATACAGGGAGGCGTAGCAATGGATTTTTAAAAGATATATTATACTTTTTCTATTTTACTCAGCTCATTAATGCTGATTTTGATTGCAGTAACAAGGGGCTGATCTAGGATAGGTTACTATTTGACAATGTATTCGTTGACGCGTTAAATGTCTGAGCCACTCTATACTTACGGATTACCAATTACCTCAGTCGATTACCAATGCCAAGAAACTTTCGTCTTCAAAAGTTAAGTGATTTTGGGCAAACGTATTACTATCTTCTATCCCATCCTAAATCACGTAGTTTTTAATTCCATATAATCTGTGAAATTGTCATTGTACTCGTACTTTAACAACGTCTGAGATTATTATTCTGATTTGAGATAGTTTGTGCGTATTTTAAGGCAAATATGAATGATTACTTGAGTGTAGGGTGTGTATGGATGACCTGTAGGGTGTAGTCTTGTTACTAGCTGAGTTCGAAAAGCTCAGGAAGGACGTTTTATTAATAACCGAACAGCCAGGACAAAATTAATGTTTCCAATACATAAATTGTTCTTTCCATTCAAGATTAACAAAATATTTTGTAAATCTATTAGGAGGGGTATTACAAAAAAAGAAAATTAAAAAAATCAGGTCAATGATCAGAAATTACTTCAGAAAATAATGTCATAGTACGCTTCTCAGAAATAGATACGAGTTACATGAACTCGGCTGGTGCCTTAGGCGAACCCGGAAATTCGTTTTGCCCGAAGTTAAGAGAAGCGGGTGATTCCATTTCCCACAGGCCTCTGTCATTCTGTCAGCCGTCATTGAGACAGACTTCCGCCTCCGTCACTCTGATAAGCGTTATCAGTATTAAACAGCTGTGTAAGAGACGTGAAGTTCCGTAAAGTCATCCAAGGTATATATATTTTTGAGATATCATATTGTAACTATCAGAAAGATGGAGTAAAAGTAAACTTAAATAATCTTAATTTTCCCTCTTATATTTTTGTTTTACGAAAATAACAAGTTTAAGGGGTGAGGGCTGAGGGGACTTCCGGCTCGGTGTCCACCCAGCTTCAGTTACATAAACTTCATTACACTGATCATCTCATTACAAGCAACAACACGTTGCCACTGTTAGTCCTTTAAGGGGTGAGGGCTGAGGGGACTTCCGGCTCGGTGTCCGCCCAGCTTCAGTTACATAAACTTCATTACACTGATCATCTCATTACAAGCAACAACACGTTGCCACTGTTAGTCCTTTAAGGGGTGAGGGCTGAGCGGACTTCCGGCTCGGTGTCCGCCCAGCTTCAGTTACATAAACTTCATTACACTGATCATCTCATTACAAGCAACAACACGTTGCCACTGTTAGTCCTTTAAGGGGTGAGGGCTGAGGGGACTTCCGGCTCGGTGTCCGCCCAGCTTCAGTTACATAAACTTCATTACACTGATCATCTCATTACAAGCAACAACACGTTGCCACTGTTAGTCCTTTAAGGGGTGAGGGCTGAGGGGACTTCCGGCTCGGTGTCCGCCCAGCTTAAGTTACATAAACTTCATTACACTGATCATCTCATTACAAGCAACAACACGTTGCCACTGTTAGTCCTTTAAAAGGTTTGTTCGTTAGCTAATTATTACTATTTCAAATTCTTCAATAAATGTTTGGTGTTAATTGATTTTTTATTTGTAGAGTTTATTGGTGTCTTCAACTCATATTTGAAATCAGGACAGGACAATTTTTAGTTTATGTATTACACACATTAAATTAAAAAAAAAAACTATAATACGGTTAACAATCAACATTCTCTTTTAAATTCCTACAAAATGTCTTATGAAAACTATTTATTGAAAAATGTGTAAAAGTCAACTTATCAATCTAACATTAGTCTTACGGATACGGTTGACACTACAACCCCCCTTCCCCTTCCTTAGGTTGAGATAAAATGCAAGGTAATATTCTAACAATTAATATAGTATATCCACAACCCTTCGACGGATCAAATTCTTCTCGAACTTCTCAACTAATCTATATTTATAAAAGAGGATGTTTGTATATATATGTTTGAAATGTATGCGCTGCCAAACCATCCAACCGATCGCCATGAAACTTTAGGATACATTTTCTGTATACTCTCGAGATGGTTTCTGTGAAGTTTGATGCAGATCCGTCCACAGGGTCCCGCCCACGGTAACTAGAATAATACGGTAGGGTTCACGCGCATGGTGCGCAGTAAATCTTGGTGTCAATGACGTCACACAGACTTATCAGCTGGTTAATCAGTTACACTGAATATAGTAATAATCAGTAACTGCTCTTTCTGAATCACTGTTTTCATTAACAACAAAGCCGTAACCCGTTAATAACTATTATTAAGGCTATACAAATACTTTCAATAGTAATATTATTATCATGCACGATCGCTCTCAGCTGCTGACATCATTTCCGTCAACGGCATTTAACATTATAATAAATACGCAGTGAATAGTTTTTGCATTGCTATTTTACACTATTTATTATATTTTTGCATTAATTATCGTTGTTTATATTTATTCGACGTGTATTATATATAAAGTGGGACTCTATTTGAAAGTTTAAAAAATATATAATACAAACCAGTATTTGAAATACAATTAAAAAATTGTGATTACTTACCAATAATGCACTGCCGTTGTATTTTGACAGATGTGCTGGCATAGTTTGATAATAATTTTAGATAATTTTTCTTATTTTAACGAATTCTTCTAATTTGACCACATTTGTCTCTTAAATAAGCATAAGTTATACATAACATTTACATATTTATTCAAATACTAGTAGTAGGGTATTAGTTTAAATTTTTCATTTTCTTGAATTTTTTTCTATCAGCTCCTTTTTGGGAAAGAACTGTTCTTTTAAGATTGTTCTTCCTGTTTAGCTCTTTCATCCTTATGAATGATCGTGTTCGGACATAACACATTATAGCAAATTCGTCTATGTTATTAAATTTTTGAACGTTATTGTGTTGTCCTCTGAATATATCTTGAAGATGGTCGTAACAAATGTCTGATTTTACTTTCATTTCATCGAAACATAATATAACATCTTTTTGAAAATTATCATTACAAATTGCTGATTGGCCCTTCAATATATGGAATGTTATACCTAACTGTTTACCTTTATCGCTGTGATTTGTACACCCCACAACTGCACAACAAGGCATGTTTACATATTTCACTTATACGCAAATAAAACAACACACAACAACAAAAGTGCGACTAAAACAAACTGAATTCATAAGAATACACGGCAGCTGGCTCAGCCGTATCGTTTGTCCTATTAACACCTATAAGTACACATCGGTCAATTTGACCGACGGGTATTTTTACACTCTTATATTGGCACAACTGGTTGGCCGAGGTGCCTACCACGCTCAATACCTTCCCCCTCTACTCATCCCTACCGACAGCCAGAATATCGATTAGTTTCGCCCAGAGCGTTGTTCAGTAAGGACTTGTTGTTGTTTGGTCGGCCGGTCAAATATACCGAGTGTGTTCTTTAGTGTCATTTTGCCGTCGGTCAATATGACCGTATGTGTTCCTTCACGTAGATTGTAACAAATATATGTACATTCTTAGTGGTGATATTTTATTGTTTCTTAGTTATATTCCTTGTTTTCAATTGTTTATATTGTATATATATTGTTAGGCAAGTTTTATCGTTTTTTTTTTGTTCACTTTTTCGTAGATTGTAATAAATATATGTACATTCGTAGTGGTGATATTTTATTGTTTCTTAGTTATATTCTTTGTTTTCAATTGTTTATATTGTATATATATAGTTAGGCAAGTTTTATCGTTTTTTTGTTCACTTTTTCAAACAAAATGAAACGTGCTAGTGGCAGTAGAACTTTGACAGCGGAAGATCCAGGCTTTGAAGACAGAGTACGTCAGCTTTTAGAAGAGGAAGTGGACGATCCAGATGAACCAGATGATGTCTATTCGGAAGCGGATGACTCTGACGCTGACCCAGATTTTGTTATGAACGAAAGTGATACAGATTCAAGTGATTCAAGTTCAGAAGATGAGGCAATTTTAGAAGACGGCGATGATGATGTTGTTATGGTAAATGCAGTTGCTGAAGGCGTTCCGATGCCTATACATTTTTTGGAAAGAATGAGAAAAAAAGAACAAGGGCCTCCAAATGCTTGGTCAAGCAAGCCTCCTCCTCGAAATGTAAGGACTCCAGGGCGAAATATTATAAGGGGTCTATTACCAGGGATAAAAGGGCCTGCGCGAGCCTTAGGAAATGAATCTACCAAAGCAGACGCTTGGAAATTGTTTTTTGATGACCAGATTATTTCCAAAATAGTAACTAACACTAACGTGAAACTAGCTTCTATTCGAGAGAAAATCCCCCCTGGACAAAGCAAATCGAATTATAGGATGACCAGTGCTGAAGAGGTAAATGCTCTTATTGGTATGCTACTCTTAGCATCAATACTAAAATCGAACGACGAAAACATGGAATCACTGTTCGCAAAAGATGAATTTAGTCGACCGATCTTCCGAGCAACTATGTCGCTAAATCGTTATAAAGTTCTTGTGGCAACCCTGAGATTTGACGATTCTCAAACACGTGATGAGAGAAAGAAAGATAACAAAGCAGCAGCAATCTCGGAGATTTTTGACAAAATCATCAGCAATAGTCAAGCCAATTATTGTCCTTCCGCTTATGTCACAATTGATGAGATGCTGATCCCTTTTCGTGGACGTTGCAGTTTTAGGATTTACATGCCAAAAAAACCAAAAAAATACGGCATAAAAGTAATGTGTCTGGCAGACTCGAAGACTTCTTATTTATGCGATGCATATATATATACAGGAAAAGGAAGCGATGGAGTTGGCCTGACTGAAAACGAAAAGAAATTGAGTGTACCGACACAAGCAGTTGTACGTCTAAGTAAAACCATTGCAGGATCCAACAGAAATGTCACTGCTGACAATTTTTTCTCTTCGTTGGAGACAGTAGAAGAGCTTGGCAAGAGAAAGCTTACCTACGTCGGCACTATGAAGAAAAATAAACTGTGCATACCAGCTGAGTTCCTCCCAAACGTAGATCGACCTGTAGTCTCTGCTCTGTACGGCTTCCGAAACGAGTTCACACTGCTTTCTTTTGTGCCCAAAAAGAACAGATCAGTGTGTCTGATTTCTAGTATGCATAATACAATTGCTACTAATGAAGACAAGAAAAAGCCGGAAATGATTTGTTGTTACAACAGCACAAAAGCCGGCGTTGACCTCCTGGATATGAGGTGCGCTGTTTTCTCCTCAAGCAGGAAAACAAGAAGATGGCCGCTGGCTGTTTTTTATAGACTTATCAATGTTGCCAGTGTCAATTGTTTCATTGTATATATGTGCTATACGAAATCCACAAACACAACACGCTTTGCTTTTATCAAGAGCCTCGCCATGGAGCTAATATCCCCTCATCTTCGCAAGAGGATGAATGAAGTAACGAACCTTCCTAGGGACCTGAAGCAAGAAATAAATAAGATACTTGGAAACAACGCACCTCCACAAGTTAACTGCGTGCCTGACGACCAACTACAAAAGAGAAAAACTTGCGAGAAGTGCCCACCAGGTTCAGACAGGAAGACGCAACACAAATGCATAAAGTGCAGCCTGGCAATTTGTGGCCAATGCCAAAAAAGAGTATGCAATGACTGTGCAGTGGAATGTATGTAAGAGTTAGTAAACTGTGTGACAGTGAGCAAATGTTCGTTTTTTGTGTTAAATTGAACTTTAAATTACACAGGTATGTTTTTGTATTAAGTCTTATAAGAATCATGACTTTCCAAAAAAAATATCTTTTTTAAATTTTGATATTTTTTTTTAATGCAATTTGGTAATAACAATAATGTTTAATACAAATATTTGGTTAGTTAAAATATTTTTTTTTCATTTTATTGCCTTACAATCTTTTTTTCAAAGCTAAAGTGGTAAAATACACGTATAATGCACCACACGGTCAAAATGACCGGATGTGTTCCTTTACGTTATAATACCTATGTGTACTTATAGGTGTTAATCCAATAAAAAGATGGTTGTTTGGTTTGGATTTGGAAATATATAAATAAATAACATGTGTCAAGTATTGAATCAGCTGTTTAAATTGAGCATAAAATTAATACTCACTCTTGAATTATTACAACAGTTATGCTTTTTTTAAAATAAAAATAATCAGTTCTTTTGTCTGAAAATGGTCTAATTCTATTTATTTTGGCCAAATTTCCATAGTACTAATAGTAGGCCTATTATTAGAAGTATTTGTATAGCCTTAATAATAGTTATTAACGGGTTACAGCTTTGTTGTTAATGAAAACAGTGATTCAAAAAGAGCAGTTATTGATTATTACTATATTCAGTGTAACAGATGAACCAGCTGATATGTCTGTGTGACGTCATTGACACCAAGATTTACTGCGCACCATGCGCGTGAACCCTACCGTAGTATTCTAGTTACCGTGGTCCCGCCCCACTGGCTCCTAAAGATCCCATGTTATTCAAATAGAGAATCTGAATTGTTTACAAAAAACATATGACTGTGTGGTTTAATGTAGTTTCACATGCCATAAGCAGATTTAAGTTCTCACAACAACAGTACTGTATATGTTTTGATTTATTGTAGTTCTACATTTCACCTTGAGAGTGTAGCACACACTACTTTTACTTGATCAGGTGATATGTATTTGGTATTAACCTTTTTTCCTCGGTAATTAAAACATGTGGTGAAACGTGAAAATAAAAAATAAATAATTGCGCGTTGCCACAATAAATTTAAGTAATCCAAGTTTTTCACATGAACAGCTCTACGTCGCTTGCTCGAGAGTAGGCTCACCAAAAAACCTTTACATTTATACACCAAATAAGGAGACCAAAAATACTGTTTACCCGCTTGCACTCATTTAATAAATAATGGTTTTTTTCTATAATTCTTTTTATTGCTCTATTTTGGTATGTCAATGAAAAATGAAAGGCGCGACAACGTCCGCCGGGTTCAGCTAGTCTATATTTATAAAAGAGGATGTTTGTATATATATATATATATATATATATATATATATATATATATATATATATATATATATATATATATATATGTTTGAAATGTATGCGCTGCCAAACCATCCAACCGATCGCCATGAAACTTTAGGATACATTTTCTGTATACTCTCGAGATGGTTTCTGTGAAGTTTGATGCAGATCCGTCCACAGGGTCCCGCCCCACGGGCTCCTAAAGATCCCATGTTATTCAAATGGAGAACCTGAATTGTTTACAAAAAACATATGACTGTGTGGTTTAATGTAGTTTCACATGCCATAAGCAGAATGAAGTTCTCACAACAACAGTACTGTATATGTTTTGATTTATTGTAGTTCTACATTTCACCTTGAGAGTGTAGCACACACTACTTTTACTTGATCAGGTGATCTGTATTCGCTTGCTCGAGAGTAGGCTCACCAAAAAACCTTTACATTTATACACCAAATAAGAAGACCAAAAATATTGTTTACCCTCTTGCACTCATTTAATAAATAATGGTTTTTTCTATAATTCTTTTTATTGCTTTATTTTGGTATGTCAATGAAAAATGAAAGCTGAGACAACGTCCACCGGGTTCAGCTAGTACTTTATAAAAGTGTTAGTTTCAATATGGTTTCACTCGAAAGTCGGCAGGCCAATAAAGTATATTTAAATGAATACTGTATTAAATATAACTAGATATTCAATTTAAACCACATTTAATAAACATTGAACACTTGTTTTCTGGACTGGAAGGGGCTTTAGTTATAAAAACTTAACTAAACCTAAAATTAGAGGTTTGGTTTAGATTAAAATAAAATTGAATATTTCTTCTAATTTTAATTATAGACTACTTTAATGCTTATTATATGAAAATTGGTAGGGATAAACTCACCAACTTCGAACTATGGTGAGAGGGTGGGACAGTATCAAGTTTGTACGTGTCATTGTGGGCGAGAGGAATGACAACGCCGAACGTAGATAATACGATTTTTTTTCATTCTATCCACTCAAAAGGCATTTTTACTTAGTGTATATACGTTGTTAAGGGACAACGGCCCATACCCATCAAGTAAATTTCTAAGTGGACCTCCCGGGATTTGAACCCGTGACCATCTGCATATGAAGCAGACGTGCTAACCACTAGGCAAGCAAGACGCCTAATCTTATGGGTTCTCCCTTCCCCATGAGGCCTAAAGGCTTTATGGATATCATACATTGAACTTGCCTGGATTATACATTGATTCAATGTTATAATCTTAATATCTTATATTATTATTTATAAACTGATAAGTTTAGACAGTTAAAATAAGTGGTAAAGTAATTATATAGTTAATTGAATTAAATAGTCAGGTTAAATTAATGATATATTGACTCCGAAAAATTTGAAGGAGTTCAATTTTCTCAGACAGTAATGCATTAGTTCTGTTTTGCGTTTTTTTGCGAGTAAACTTAATTTTAGTACAAAACGTTTTTATTCATAGAAAAAATATTTACAATCTAATGTTATGTCTTTGAAAAGTTTATTGGATTTAAAGTGGTAGCATGATTCCATGCTTGCTGTTAACCCTGTTAGAATCCTGAACAATAATACAAATTCAAGCTTATTCCTCAGCCTGTCGGAAGCTCTTTGGAAGAATCCAATTTCATGCTTATAATAAATTCTGTTGAAGTCTACGAGATGATCAAATTTCATGCTTATTACAAAGTGAGCTGGAACCCCCTTTGGTAATGCAATTCCATGCGTATTAATTCTCGGCTCCCAACCAAAAATTAAGTTACTTTACTTTTTTACAAAAAAGGAACAAATTGTTATTAATTAATTCAGATGATTCCATTACAGGTTTAACGAAACTGCTTCTTTGAATAGCTAATATTAATCGTATTTTAGGTGACACTTAAATAAAATAATGTAGTGCCTGTCATAAATTTTTCTAGAGATACGCCCACAGTTCAAACCTCTGGATATTAAAAAAAAAAAAAAAAAAAAAAATACTAAAGTATTACAATGCATATTTTTTTGTAATGATTAGACCTATAAATTATATGCAGTTAAGTAAATCAATCACTAGTCTGTTAAATATAAATCTAAATAAGTTCTTCATAATACAGGACAGTATCATATTAATTTGTTCATTAAAATTATTTAAAAAATGCCAAAGAGTTGACTGATATAACAAAAACTCTATGAAAGTCCAATCGAGCGTGGCTGTTCCCTAGATGAGTGGCCGTCTAGCGAGTCTGCCCTTACGCTCAGCCCGCCTGCTCCATTATTCCCCAATGTTCGAAAAAGCTTCTCATCCCTAACTTCAACTAGTAAAATAAGACATCCTTTAACTTTTTTAACTAATTCTGTGTTCAGTGAATTAAAGTTTTAAGAATATATTTAGTTAAAACTGAAGTTGCAGCATTTGTGGCGAGAACTTTTAGAGATGCTATAGTTTACAATATATAAAATCTACAAACAAATAAATTTACACAAGGCTGCCATAAAGAACCATAAAAACCTTTTCAGAAGTATGGACTTGTATGTTTTGGCATTCTAAGATCTGATATTAAATGTTTAGTAAGCGTTCCAATTGCTACTGAATACACACTTCTAAAACCTCTAAAAGCTAGAGTGTTATCGAGAGCGATGTATTAGCATAATATATGCTAAACTATGCCAAAGGACCCTTAGGTCATAACTTTGCAAAGAGTGAGGCCTTCACAACGGCAGTTTTTTGAAAAATACCGTTCAAGTTCAATAACAGTTACTCTCACAAAAAACAACTTCTGGAAAATATATTTTTATTCAGTTTCAGATATATTCCAGCTATATTACTGATGTAATTTCGCAGCTAAAAAATAACAGCTCATTGAATTACTAAATAACAGCTCATTGAATTACTAAATAACAGCTCATTGAATTACTAGATAACAGCTCATTGAATTACTAAATAACAGCTCATTGAATTACTAAATAACAGCTCATTGAATTACTAAATAACAGCTCATTGAATCACTAAATAACAGCTCATTGAATCACTAAATAACAGCTCATTGAATTACTAAATAACAGCTCATTGAATTACTAAATAACAGCTCATTGAATTACTAAATAACAGCTCATTGAATTACTAAATAACAGCTCATTGAATTACTAAATAACAGCTCATTGAATTACTAAATAACAGCTCATTGAATTACTAAATAATAGCTCATTGAATTACTAAATAACAGCTCATTGAATTACTAAATAACAGCTCATTGAATTACTAAATAACAGCTCATTGAATTACTAAATAACAGCTCATTGAATTACTAAATAACAGCTCATTGAATTACTAATAACAGCTCATTGAATTACTAAATAACAGCTCATTGAATTACTAAATAACAGCTCATTGAATCACTAAATAACAGCTCATTGAATTACTAAATAACAGCTCATTGAATTACTAAATAACAGCTCATTGAATTACTAAATAACAGCTCATTGAATTACTAAATAACAGCTCATTGAATTACTAAATAACAGCTCATTGAATTACTAAATAACAGCTCATTGAATACTAAATAACAGCTCATTGAATTACTAAATAACAGCTCATTGAATCACTAAATAACAGCTCATTGAATTACTAAATAACAGCTCATTGAATTACTAAATAACAGCTCATTGAATTACTAAATAACAGCTCATTGAATTACTAAATAACAGCTCATTGAATTACTAAATAACAGCTCATTGAATTACTAAATAACAGCTCATTGAATTACTAAATAACAGCTCATTGAATTACTAAATAACAGCTCATTGAATTACTAAATAACAGCTCATTGAATCACTAAATAACAGCTCATTGAATTACTAAATAACAGCTCATTGAATTACTAAATAACAGCTCATTGAATTACTAAATAACAGCTCATTGAATTACTAAATTGATACAAGTCAACCCTCCATATATTTAATATACAACTTTCAAGACAAAATTTAAAATGTCCCTTAATTTTTTTGGAATATTTTATTCATTAATTTTTATTCTTATATTTTGTAGAGCTTAATTAGTTTGTGAGGATCAATCCGACATAGTTTTAATAAATCCCTAATGATGTGATAATTGATAAGTATGTAATAAAAAAAATTTTAATCCAAAATAATTGAATACTTCTATTGCTACCAAACTATTTGTATCAATCACCAGATGTTGTTTACATTTTATTGTAAACACAAACCATCTGATAGACTTATAAACAACGACAAATGCATAAATAATAACAAATATCAGGTGTTTTGTTATACAGTTTTACAAATCACCAATAAAAACACTTTTTACAAGGGCTTTCGTCAGCAATACTGGCATCATCAGGCAACAGAAATTTCAAAACAAAATGAAGAATCCTATGTATTAAAACAACCGGGTTAAATAGTTAACTCACTTTCTGAACTTATTACTAGACCGATTTTTATGAAATTTATTTATTCAAAAGATAATTATTCTCTTTATTCTCTTTTAAAAAGTCGTAACGGAGCTAGATTTTTTAAATTCCTTATGATTTTGTCGTACACAGCATCAAAATTGCAATGTTAATCTTATTGTGATTAATTTTAATTGAACACCCGGTGGCATAAACAAATGTTAAATGCCCCAAATAATTTGTTAGGTTAAACATAGAGAGCAGTACGGTAAAATATCAAGTTAATTATAAAAGATGAAGTGCACGTCTGTCTTTGTGTATGTTATCATCAGCTGTTAAATAACATGAAAAAAATTGAAATAGACTTAGTAATAACCACTAATAATTACCGTGGAAATAACCATTGATTGTTTATAATTGTTATATTATAAATAGAGTACAAATCAAGAGCAGTGAGTCAGCTACTGAAAATGAATTTAAATAATATAATTTTACTTAATACAGTTAAATTAGTAATATTTGAAGTCAAAAGTTGCATGCCGATGCCGAAAGCCGAGGCGTCACGAGCGCAGTGAGGGTCAGGTTTGGCACGCGAAGCGTGCATGGGTGTCCTCTGGTACCAATATAAATTCCATCTCAAATTGACAAATATCAGCTGTTTTAACCCCCTTTTATGTAACAACCAAAAAGAAAAGAACGTACTACCCGTCCTTCGTACGGGGTTTACGTTGGTTTATAGTGAATTTAGTAATACAAAACATAAAGAAATAAGTAAACTCTATGTTGTTTAAATAATTTGTAATTTGATCATGTTTATAAAAAAAGTTTTATAAAACATATTTATAAACAATGCTTACAGATTTGGTTCCCTTCATGAAAATGTGCAGGTTCCTTCCGCTTGAAACACGTGAGCGCAAAAGTGCGTTGTGGCACGGTACCTATAAGAGAAGACGGTAGGAATCATGCGCATCTCCCATGAAGTCAGATGGGCGAAATTGCAAAAATAAGCATAGAAATACTGTTCTAATTCTCGTAATTACGGCTCCAGCTGATAAGTGGTAAATAGCTTGCCTTCTATTCAGCTGAATGCTTCTATGTAATTGGTAGATTTAGTTACCAGTATTTATTAGAATAAACAAATCAGCTGATTTCGCCCATGTGACATCACAGTCTACTGCGCGGCCTCGTCGTGTACCTGCCATTTTTTCTAGTTACCGTGCGTTGTAGTTAGGTCTGGTCAAGGTCACACTAGATTTCTATAGGATTCTCTGGTATGGTACGGTATTTACTTCAGAACTATGTAAGTTGTTTGTTTATTCCAACAGTTAGTAATTAAACTATTGTTATTTATTAACAATTAATTGTCAAACCGATATTACCATGGGCTTGAAGAGTCCCTGGGGCAGTGATCTGACTACTAAGATGCAGTAACCACTTTGTGTTGCATTGTTCAAGACAACAATTGTGTGTGTGTGTTTTTTTTTTTAATTTAAATATTTAGATTAATAGTGGTTTAATCTCTATTATGTGTTTGTCTTTATTATTGTGGTTTATATCTATCTACTGTGAGCTAATAAAATAACATTTTAATGTCACAAATAGTATTTAGAGAACAATGATATTTAGAGATGAACAGGTGTAAATGGGCTCATAAATTGCAATCAAAACAGTTGAAAGAGGGGAAGATCAATGGAATGTCAGGGTGTCTGGTGAACTGTGGCGTGGTTTGTGGACCTAGAGACAAGCAATTGACTTGTGGCAAACCACTAGATTTGATCATGTAAGCGCCTTCGTCAGCTGATATTGGCATACTTTGACGTGCCCATCTCTGGCAACAACAGGAGTTACAAAGAGAACAGAAAAATGCGCTATAGGCTAATAATACGATAATCTCAAAACATAAAGGTATGAATATAATTTATTATGATTTTTAAAATATCGCTCATTTTCTCTAAAAATACGATGAAATCCAATTTAATTTTGGTACAGATGGGGAGTACAGCTATAATATATCGGGTATAACCATTTTAATACTGTACAACAACTGAAGAAAAAGAAAAAGAAAATACAAACACGAAAATATATTAGGAGTTTCCTATGATTAAAAAAGTATTTAGGAGTATTCAATCAGGTCAACTAATAACCAATTAATAATATTCTAATTACATAACCTTGGGGGGGGGGGTTTCATAATCCTACCTGCAAAAAACTGTAGGTAAGAGTTTGTACAAATAGGATACGACGAAAAATCACTTTTACTCATTACTCGATCTGTTATGGACTGACAATCAAGAGGATTTCACGTCTGCTTACCGTAACGAGATATATATAAACAAGTAAATAAAATGATTTATATTTAATATGAACCATACTCAATATAATTCACAAACTTAAAAATAGCACCATTCATAGTTCATTTTGAGTTTTCTTAGACCATTCCAGACCACTACCATACTACCACTACCATACTACCATACCATACCATACCATACTACCACTGTACGTATATGGTTGGGCGGTTGGGTTACTACCAATGTACGTGTATGGGTGGGCGGTTGGGTCTCTACCACTGTACGTTTATGGGTGGGTGGGTTGGTCACTACTACTGTACGTGTAGGGGTGGGTAGGTGGGTCATTACCATACTACGTGTATGGGTGGGCGGATGGGTCACTAACATTGTACGTGTAGGGGTGGGCGGCTGGGTCACTACCACTATAAGTGTAACGTAATATAGGTGATATATGTGATTTCTTCATAATCCTTGATTATTTTATTACTTCTCATGAAGTAGGAATATTTATGCCAGTAATTTGGTTAGTTAGTGAGGTCTGCCACAACAGCTGGTTTAAACTACATTACATTTACATAGAACAACACCAGCGCTCCACAATGGACCACAAAAACCGCTGGAATGAACTGGAATGAATATAATAAACCAATGTTTATTAAATAATAGTCTTATTTAATAAACATTGGTGTAAACAAACAACCGTTAGTTTATACTCAAATCAAATAATTCCAATTTCATAGGATATTTAGTCTATTTTCCATATTAATTCTTAATGCGGCCAGAATGTATATAGACGTTCTTTATTATTATTATATGCAAGTCTAATCAGTGTATATCTTATTTGTAGATTTCGATAAGTTCTAACTTGCAATTTTTTGTTGCGTTTTATTTTTATGAAACTATTCTCAGTTGTAATTTGTTTGTAAAGAAGAGTAAAAAAAGTAAGAACAAAATCAATATGAATTTGAATTATAAACGTGATAATATGAAAGGAAATATACTGTATATAGAATATAATATGCATGTATACAATACGTGAAGTAGTTTTTATTAACTAAACAAAAGTTCTTAAGAGACAAAAAAATAAACAATTTCTTATATTTTCATATTTATTTTAAATTAAATCCAAACAAATTACAACTGAGAATAGTTTCATAAAAATAAAACGCAACAAAAAATTGCAAGTTAGAACTTATCGAAATCTACAAATAAGATATACACTAATTACACTTGCACATAATAATAATAAAAAACGTCTATATACATTCTGGCCACGTTAAGAATTAATATGGAAAATTGACTAAATATCCTATGAAGTTGGAATTATTTGATTTGAGTATAACCTAACGGTTGTTTGTTTACACCAATGTTTATTAAATAAGTCAAAATTAACTATGAATGGCGTTATTTTTAAGTTTGTGAAGTATATTGAGTATGGTTCATATTAAATATAAATCATTTTATTTACTTGTTTATATATATCTCGTTACGGTAAGCAGACGTGAAAGCCTCTTGATTGTCAGTCCATAATAGATCGAGTAAGAAGTAAAAGTCATTTTTCGTCGTATCCTATTTGTACAAACTCTTACCCACATGTTTTTGCAGGTAGGATTATGTAAAGCCCCCCCAAAAGGTTATGTAATCAGAATACTATTAATTGGTTATTAGGTGACCTGATTGAATAACTGGCTAGGAATCACTCGTTTACACAGTAAAAACCACAGAAGCTATAGGTGTAATTTTTAAGTTCAGAAATTGCTTACTATTACACAGACGAGTCATTTTGTAGAATATTTTTTAATGTCTGTCCATAAATAGCAGTTAAATCCTTCAACAATTAATATGGGAATTGTTATATTTGAACTTTAGGTCGGTTTTTACAAAAAATAAAGTCTATAAATAACCTTAATATTCTATTTTAAAGTACTTACCACAAGTAAAAACTTCCTTTAAAGTATACGGGGGAAAACATTGTGTTTCTGCCCAACTACATTTCTTTGGCATAAGTATTAAAATAATAATCTAAATATTTTAAGGAACTACAAAAAACTGTCTTATTAAATAAACAGCATAAATTTGCTCTGTCACAAATCAATACAAAATAATGTGGGTGACTTGATGGCTATAGTGTTAACATTTAAAGTATCTATTAATGTGGGTGACTTGATGGCTATAGTGTTAACATTTAAAGTATCTATTAATGTGGGTGACTTGATGGCTATAGTGTTAACATTTAAAGTATCTATTAATGTGGGTGACTTGATGGCTATAGTGTTAACATTTAAAGTATCTATTAATGTGGGTGACTTGATGGCTATAGTGTTAACATTTAAAGTATCTATTAATGTGGGTGACTTGATGGCTATAGTGTTAACATTTAAAGTATCTATTAATGTGGGTGACTTGATGGCTATAGTGTTAACATTTAAAGTATATATTAAAATTTAATTATATCCTGTGTGATGGTAAAATTACATCAAATTTAATAAATCAATGTGTTAACTACGCAATGATATTATATATGGTACGTAATATTACTCGATTAGAACCAAGTATTCAAATGCCAGTTGGTGGTACGTCATGTGAGAAGGCATTCGTGAAATAGATCCAATAGCAAATATGCTGCTCGAAAGAATGTTATTTTGCAACAAATCTGTTTACATACCTCCGAGAGCATAACGCAGTTGCGAAAATGAAATCTCGTCTTTATAAAAAGAGGTTACTAATTCCTGTTTCATCAGTTCTGCAACCCTTCTTTGGAGCTAAGCAATACTACTGTAGATATGACGTATTCTACGTAAATATATTTCCGCCTCTGTCATTAAGTATAAGTTACAAAAAATGAAAAAAGTTTTTTCAATTATTTACAAACATTTTTAATATTATTGCAAAAATTGTATTTCTGAAAAAATAAATGCGTGCTTGAGATTATAAATTTAAAACATTGTTAAACCTCATTGATGATCTTTGTTTAAAATGTTTGGTTACCGTTTGAAATATTCCAAATTCACTTTAAGGTCCAGTAATTTTGATCCTGTAAATCCGATTTGTTCGTGTCCTGGAGCTTCAATTCATCAGCTCCACCTTGACGCGTACTCTGACAAGTTACATGGAACAAATACTTAATAAACATAAAAGTGATAGTTTAGCAAATGTCCATTCTAAGTCTGTCAAATAACTCACAACTCTGTCAAAGTCAGTACGTAATGTGTCTTTTATGTAGTTGATTGATGGGTAAAATACCTCACTTTGGAGGGGTGGGCAATGTATTAAAGCCGAGCAGAGTGTATCTCGAAGAAGATCGTGACAAAGAACATCTTGGCAAGGTCAAATTTTGATTGATACCAACTGATGGATTGCAGTCAGCCGTTTTGACTGCTTCCCACTGATATAACGCACGTATAATTTTTTTTCAATAGCAAAATATCTTTATTCATCAATATATATATATATATATATATATATATATATATATTGATATATATACAATACACAGCGATTATCGTCACTAATTATACTAATATGTTGATAAGAAATAACAAGATTTGTCTAAATGCACATAATGACATGATTTAAAACTCATCAGAAAACTATGTCAAAACCATAACATTACATTTTCAGAATTGTATCTGTTCAGGTTTTGAAAGACCTCTTCTATTGTTAATCAGGTAGTTTTAAGTTTTCTTTTAACAATTTTTTACTCTTCATGTTAGTCGAAATTGAAAGCATCCTTCGAAATGTTGTCCCGATTAAACCCCTTTTGTCTTTACGAGCTCCAAGTTGTGGCGTCGAGTCTCCAGAAAGGCTCTACCCTTCGTGTTGTAATTATGCTTGTCTGGTGCTATACATGTTAGCTAAACATTTTAAAACTTATGTTTGCCAGAGTATTTCTTTTTCAAACGTAAAATAATCCGAATTGCTCTTTTTGCGGACGAAAAATGATATTTACTTGTTGTTTTGAAGTTGAACCGTATAGAGATACTGCGTGAGTCATGAGTGAGTGGACGTAAGATAAGTAGATTAACTTTAGTGAAGGAACACATTCTTGGTAAGCACGTAAATGGTATAACACTATTATTAGCATTAGATAACCAAATCCTTATTGAATCTATTTTACTCTTCTAACTGTAGGTTTTACATGTCTTTTAGTGTGTGTAGATAATATATATGGAAATCCAAGTGACATAGTATATTAATCAATATGATATTTAAATTGGCCCAATCATACAATTAGTTTATAAGAACATGTTTAAAATTGTTTCAGATTAATATCACTGATTTAATTGCGTAGTGTAGGCCTATTCTAAGAGAAAAACAATCTTTTACTTAGAACGCTCCTGTTAGAATTATGGACATAATTTTGATGTAGTGTGCCATAACAACGATTCGCGATGACTGTCCGTAGTTTCGACAGGTATACGCACAGTTTTTGATTAAGGTATATGTATGACAGAGTTTGGAGTAACCTATAATGGGAAACTGATCTCCGTTTATTCTTGCAACAGACAATTGGCAGATATCGTTCTGTATTCGTCAAGCTCTGTTATACTGGTTGTCACCAGTCGTGGACAGATGCATGATGGATTAGTCATAGTAAAACAAACTCAGATGATGATTTTATCTATCTTTATCATTACATTTATCTATTAATTTATTAAATACTGTGTTTATTTAATCAATGATTAGATAAATCAACAGTTTACGTTTTTTATCAGTTAATACGTATATTAGTAGTAGTCTGAGGAATAAATAAATAAATACTGTACCATTTTTATCACATATAATATAGTCTACAAAGTCAATAGAGTCTTTTTACAATTAGAGATTTCAGACAGATACAAATTTTAATTTTATTTATAAGTGTTATACTATGGTTGAAAATTAAAATTGAATAAGGACAATTTAGAAAACGTAAGTTCAGTATGATCCAATAAAATATATAAAAAACCAATAATAATAGATTTTTATTGTAGTAGAGAAATTTAACATTATTAAAACTAAGAAGTGTTATACTTTTGTTAATGTTAATAACAAGAAATTTTAAAGTTATAAAAATTTGACCAAGTCCGGATTGAAGTATTTATTATATCTTAAAGAAATATATACTTTTATGTATAAAGTAAATTTGATTGTTGGTTTTGTAATGGTAAATACTACAAATCTGACTTAAATTCTTCAGTTTAGTTTTGAACTATTAAAAGTAATGGGATAGCTTTCGTTCGACGTGAGCCAGCAGGGGTTTTGAACGATTCTTCATAAAACGTAACTGCAATCTTATTATAATTTAAATAAAATTCTTCCAAGGTATGCACCTGATTTTTGTGACTAGACGAGCTTTTAATGTTGACTTACATTAAGTTAATGTATACACTTGGAGATGAAGGTATATTTCAGACTTAGGATTAAAAAATCAAAAGTGCAGTTTTTCAATAATTAATTTAGCGTGATTTCAATTGCTTAGGCGTTTTAGAAAATTGAATGGTGTGCCATATTCATAGGGGTTATTTTATGATTTTCGTGAATACAAATTTTGTAATGAAAAGACTTTGGTATGTGTCACAGAATAAACATTTATTGTGAAATTATATACAACTTAAAAACATTCTATAATTAAGACGCAGACAATTCAAATTAACTTATTTTATTATGGTATATATTGTGAGTATTACACTAAAATTAAAGATGTGAAAACGCCAATGTAAATAATTTTAATGTTTGAAAGGACTCAAATATTTCAGTAATACTGATTTTTATTTTGTGTGGCCATTCAGAAACAAATTTCCTATCATCAACACTGTGTAATGTTTGTTTCTTTTGAAATCATTTTAAGTTCTCTAAAAATAGCCTCAGCTAATTCTTTACAATGTTTTCATCGTATCTTCTTTGTTGTCTCATTATATAACACACCGGAGACATTGAGGGTACTCTACGGCTTCCGCTACCCTCACATCTTTCGGTGGAAGGGCTTCTTCAAAAGAAGCAATGGCGCAAATTGTCTGGAAATAGTAGCAAACAAACATAAAAGTAACATTCGTTGATAAGCCTAATTGGTAACTGTATGTTACTATTTCCTTAGCCAGTCAGTATTTCAAAACTCAATCTTAATCAGAAAGTTCAGCGTATTATTACTCGACAGAGCTTTGGCGTATAGTCTACTAGCGAAGGCATATCTAGCAATGACTACTTTGCACACCCATTCAGTAGGAAAACATACTTAATGGTAATATAATGCTTAAATTAGTGCTTAAATGTGTTTTATATATATATAATAAAATATATATAATATATATTTACGATATATATATATCGTATAGTTTTTTGTCAGCTACCATTATTATTTATTTATTTTTTTTTAAATTTAAATTGATGTAAAAGTTGAGTTTTATTGTTGTACAAATTGTCCAAAAGTCATTACACTATAATACAAATGCTATACAATTCGCTTTCCGTAAGTGTTGATATTTTTAGTTTTTCGTTACATGATTTTTTAAAAGCTGTAAAAGCCAGTATGCATTAATTTAGTATATTGTTAAATTAATTTATTGTAACATTTTTTATTGATCTAATTAACGGCATTGTAATTTATTAATTTCAAAATATTTTAATTATACGTTTTTATTTGAGCATGTGCAGAATAATTGTCTTGTAATATCTTATTTAAATATTTATTAACCCACTTTTTATATGTTTAGTTTGTTGTAATTATTAAATAACCTAATAGATTTTGTATGAGCATAATCTCGTCTGTTTGCATGTTTAATATATTTATTATTTGTTGTTTGTTTTTCTGTAAGCTGTGAATAATGTATTATTTTAGTGCAACATTGTAATTGGGTTATAATGCCTGTAATGTATGCATTTTGTTAATAAATGAATATGAATATGAATACAAATTAAAAATAAATAAATAACAAATGATCTCCTGTCACAAAGCTAAATCCAGTCCATCGAGCCATATAACACCTGCCTCGCTGATTCTGTGTATTCTGACCAGTCCCTCCCTAAACAGCACAAGGGGCACTCTGAAACTATGTGATCCATTGTTTGGATAGACTCCCCGCAATCACATGACTGATCTACTGTCAATCCCAATTTGTATTTCCAGTAGTTACATCTGCCCACTCCAGTTCGGAACCGATCCACTCCCTACAAGGGAGGTTCATCCCACCTACAGGTATTGACGGATCGTTAATAAGGAACTAATTTCGTCCATCAAAACTGTTCCACACTACTGCCCAGCTGGTATTGAGTGGGACATTTGATTTGCTCAACTGTAAAGCAGTACGTAGAGGTGGTTTTCGAGATTTTAAGCGACGTTTCTGACGTGAGAGATCCTGGGTAATGGGGAGGTGCGGGGCATTCAAGATTTATTTGAATTATTTACCTAGTGCCTCCTGACGTCTTATTTCTGGAGGAGCTATATGCACAGCACCGGGAGCCAAGGTAGTGGAGTTTCCATGAGGTTACCACTAATAGCTCTCGTAGCTCTATTAAGTTGGACATCAATCGATTTCAGAAGCTGAATACACCAGTAGTACACAGGACGTGTGCGTTGGCTCCCCAAGATGTTCTAGCAATATGATGTAGTACATTTACTCTGGTTTCAAATTTAGCTGCTTTTTTTTGAAGATGGCTTTTAAATGTTAGTGATCGACCTAACGTTACTCTCAGGTACTGTGGATTGATCATTGTGGAGGAGTTTTAAACCATTTAGTAAGATTTTTAATTTTCGATTAGCCAGTCGATTACTTAGATGGAAGAAGGCTACTTCGGTGTTTAATGGGTTTAGATTCAGCTTCCAGGTTCTAAAATATTCTTCGAGGGTTCTTTGAGTGTTTCTTCGAGAGATCGTTTTTGAGTGTTTCTTAAGTAGCTGTGAAGTCCTTATGTTGATAAGCCAAAGAAATATCGTCTGTAAATATAATCTTTCTTGACTTGGTGATTGGGATGTCAGTAGTAGACGCGTTAAATAAAATTGGAGCAAGTGCGGACCCCTGTGGCTCCACAGCATCCTTCAGCTGTCTATATGAGCTTTCTTCATGACATATATAAACTTTTATTAGCCTTGCACTAAGCATTGACTCTAGAAGTCGCAAAAGAAAGGGGCGGGGAAGGATGCTGTAGAACTTCAATAACAAACCTTTGCTCCATACTGTGTCATAAGCCGCTGTGAGATCAACAAAAGCTGCAGATGTTTTCAGCTTGTTTTCAAACCCATTATCAATAAATGACATCAGAGCGAGGATCTGGTCGCAAAAACTTCGGCCAGGGTGAAAACCAGCCTGCTCAACTGGAATAACAAACACTAAAAAGAAATATAGGGTGGTAACTTTCCACTCGTTCAGGGTCTTTGCCAGGCTTCATTTAAATGTGTTGAAATGTACATTTAGATTAAAATTACATAATATAGTCCTAAAAGTGTTGTATTCTTTCTATTTTGATTATCTTATATATTTACGTAAGCTGACGCTTACAGATAAAGTAATTTTTTATTTTATAAGTCAAGCTGTGTATAGTTCAAATCAACTTTAAAACCCTTTTTTAAATGTTAATATTCATATTTGGGAATCTGTTCCATGTTATTGTGTGATTTTTTTTATTTTAAATAAAAGAAAGAGAATTAATTGTAAAAAATATGGCAAACCAAATATTATGCTTATATATTATGTTATACACACACTCATATTAATTTTATAAGACAACTCTGAAAAGCTTTATGCAGTAACACTAACACTGGATAGGGATTATTAACTCTCTTAATTTATTATGCAGTAAACATGTTGCAATCTTGTATGTTATTTAAACTTAATTATAATAATAATAATTTTAAAAACACACACACATTTAACGGCAGCATTTTCTTGCCGTTTGTTCGGCAAGCAGTAAATGTAAAATTGCAGACCCCCGATTGGAAGTCACGTGATGCATGGAAGGTTTTACAGCCCAATAATAACAGTTTTATGACAGCGATGAAATGAACCTTGTAGTAAAGACAACTTTAAATTGCACATTGTTGAATGCATATTTACGATGTGTTAAACAAACATACGTCCAGTGCCAGATTTAAGTTTTTTTATACTATATTGATAAATAAAAAGTTGTTCCTTGTTTTGAGCTTTGTAAGTGTATTCTGTTACCAATTCAGTTCGAGATTCTTCTGCGTTCTGCCGTCTCAATATACTTTATTTATTGAATGTTCTGACGACATGAATGCGCTTAGGGACATTTGAGTGTAACACTGACGCGCGGTGATGCCAAGAGTACGACAGACAATAATTGAAGTAGGATTTCACTTCCATAGTTCCATCATTTGCTATAAGAGCACTCTGGAGTCAAGTCCGGACATTCATTAAATAATCAAGATTAATGGGTTCTTCTACACTGTTGTATATCCCATAATTTAAGAATCAAGCCAGGTGAATTTTTCACATTCCAAAACAGATATGAAATAATGATGTGACGAAAATTTCCTTCGCCCAATTGCATTGCCCCTTGGACGAACTGAATTCCTATACACCCAGCAATGGAACGACACTTCCTACTCCTATTATAGGTAACTTTAGCTTAGGAACGACCTAATCTTTAGCTTAGGAGATTTCCTAATCAATCTTCCTCTTACACTGGATTACTGAGTTCTAAATTTTAACAATTTTGTTCATAAACAGGCTAACATTTTACTGTTTTTTACCACACTATGTTTATTTTAGGCCTTAATTTTCCATGTTAAATATTGTAGTCTATATTGTTGTTGGGCTGGTAGAAAGGTTACTTATTTGTTGTGTCATTTTTATATTATATACATTTGATTGTTGTAATAGATTGAGATAGAACCTAAAGTATTAACACAGGAGAATAACCATACTTAACATGAAAAATTATTTATTTGAAATAAGAGCCTTATCTAAATTATTTTCATTATTAAATTATTATATTTTTACAACTAAATTTGGATGAAAATCGAGACTTTTAAGAAGGATATTGTGCTATATATTTTCAAGAGAATTTGTATAACCAAGCAAGTTTTGAACTTTACCTTGCTCGGTAATTTTTATTTTATTTTTTATTATTAAATCATATTCAAAAACTGTTTATTTAGCCCCTGAACTGTTTTAAGATTATATAAAATAAATTACCTCTGTCAACAGTTCAAATTTGTTCTGATGTGTATGACGATCGTTTCAACATAATTATGCCATATTCAGATGCCATAAAGGTTTCAATGAACTTTATAAACAAAAATAGTATAAATTGACATTTTAAAAATATCAAGGTGTAGTGGTACTATCAGCTGGCCTTCATTCCTTGGTGTTGTTTTTTTACTTGAAATACTATTAAAAATTAAATGGGATTTAAACTGTAATTTATCTTTTAAAATATATTCATTGTGGTTTTTTTGAGTGTGTGCTTTGTATATCTCGTATTCTTCAAGAGTATCTAGTTTATTTCCTTTTCTGCATGTGTGTAGAATTTGTACTATTTTGTTTACAAAGTTCATTGAAACCTTTATGGCATTAAATCTGAAGATGGCATAATAATTTGAAACGATCGTCATACACATCACAACAAATTTGAACTGTTGACAGAGATAATTTATTTTATATAATTACATTATAGAATATATCACAGTTCTAGAGAAAATAATATACGTTATGAGAATTGTACAACTATTTAAAGATTTATCTTTCTCAACTTTTCTCTTAGATGCTTTGAGTATTTAAGCTGTTATGATGTAAGTTTTCTATTAACACGTTTTGAACATTTAATTATTTTTCAGAATAATTAAAATTAGAGTTATCTGGTCTTGTTAATTAAACTTCAAATTGGAAACTAAGAACAGTAATATTGGGTTAATATGGTTTTATATTTATTCGTAAGATAACTGTCTTAAAACATTTCAATTTAAGTAAAATCTCGATATGTTATATTTTTTCTAATTTAGTTTATAGTTTTACAAAATGCTATGGATATTTTATAATCAAAATTTAATACACTGTGAGAGGTAAATTGTATGCAAGAGCCTCCATGAAATATTTACAAATGAATATTTTTAAATATACTTATTGAGTCATAATAACAACAACTGTTACATTTTCTAAAAATAACGTTTACTTGAACATGATGTCTTGGCTAATTTGTGCAGTAATGAATTTATTTTCGCCGCTTTTTCATTTTTTTAGAAGAGACAGTCCATTCTTATGAATGTTTTAGGAAATATCTCAATTTACTTGCTATGTATTTTAATTTGCTGAGTTATTTACTTGCTTTGTCCGTTTACTTGCTACCAGTATTACCAACATCTCCTTTAAATACAAAAGTATTTTCAACAATTTACTGGTAAACAGAATTAAGATGACGAAAATGAGAGATTTCTCTTCCATGACTTTCTGAAAACATTTGTTGTTTTTTTTTTACTCTCAACGTCAATTTATCATCTATAAGTTTCTTATTCTATATGATCGATCAGAAATATAATTTACCACCGATTATGGCGTTTAAAAACTAACTTAAATACACGATTATTCCACATTATAGTACCATTTAAAGTTCCAACAAAGATGGGCGGGATTGTCGGAATAGACCTTCAAACGAGTGAAGTACATACTGTCAATGTATATTATGTATAGACATGTACATGCTTTATTTAATACAACAACCCATGCTTTGCTTAAAAATCTAGGATGAGTATGGATATAAACTTGGTAGAGTTTGTATAAGGCTTTATCTATGTAAGGTATTTATTTTTTTCTTCTCATTATGTCCGAATTAAAACTGTCAGGATTCCGACAATCCCGGCCATCTTTGTTGGAACTTTAAATGGTACTAAAATGTGGAATAATTGTGTATTTAAGTTAGTTTTTAAACGCCATAATCGGTGGTAAATTATATTTCTGATCGATCATATAGAATAAGAAACTTATAGATGATAAATTGACGTTGAGAGTAAAAAAAAAAAAACAACAAATGTTTTCAGAAAGTCATGGAAGAGAAATCTCTCATTTTCGTCATCTTAATTCTGTTTACCAGTAAATTGTTGAAAATACTTTTGTATTTAAAGGAGATGTTGGTAATACTGGTAGCAAGTAAACGGACAAAGCAAGTAAATAACTCAGCAAATTAAATTACATAGCAAGTAAATTGAGATATTTCCTAAAACATTCATAAGAATGGACTGTCTCTTCTAAAAAAATGAAAAAGTGGCGAAAATAAATTCATTACTGCACAAATTAGCCAAGACATCAAGTTCAAGTAAACGTTATTTTTAGAAAATGTAACAGTTGTTGTAGCCACTAGAGACATAGCTGTCGAAGTTTCATTAGAGCTGAAGTTAATTCGAAACAAAACATAAGTGATGTCAGAATAAAACTAAAACAAAGCATTGCCCTTAAAAATAACATAATAACTTTAAAGTCCTCAGGTTTGGGTCAACGTAAACCACTTACAATATGAATCTTAAGGTAACATATAACTTAATTAAGGATAGAATTACAAAACATTTAAATTGAAAATGGATCTTACGCAACTAATAGACAGTCAGACAAAAATATATTTGAGGCTACTTTCGAATAGTTTTGATTGGAAATGTGAAGTCGTCTACAATTACATTGCTCTTTTATGAATAAATGTTCTAATATCTTGACTTTTTTGTTTTGTTTTTTATGTAACCCATGTAATGTTTGTAATATACATAACATAATATGGTGTGTATTTTGTTTTGACAAATGTTTCATACGCTTCAGAGTTATGTTAAGACTTTCCATGGTTGGTTACTCTTATCCAATGTGGCTTAGCGTTGAATTAGTTTCTCATGCTGTTTGAAAAAGACTTATATTTCATTAAGTAAGATGATTTTTTTATTTGAGGAAGAATATATAGTAGTGTATGTTAAGTAAAAGAATCCTTAAAAATACTGCAATATACCTTACAATATGGGACTTAATTAGTTAATAGTAATTTTAACATTTCTAAATAATATAATTATCGAACACTTAGTTAAGCGACTGTCGTACGGTTGTTGGGATTGGCAAACATTTACATCTTTAGTAAATCTTGCTTTAATTCAACCTTTCTTACAGGTTATGAAGAAGAAAATATGGTGTATTAACAGCCCCTAAAGGAGCATTAGAGCGGATTTATGTTTTATAGCTCTGCTGTTCTTTTATAACCAACGAGGCCATAGTTGAATTTTCTTTAGTAATTTTATCAAACGAGGATTATTTAAATTAATAATGATGATTATTAACAAATATTACGTTTTTATTATCTCCATAGGTTTTAGTGTGGATGATATTAGTGCAATTTTGAACAATAACTTATAGAATTTGTCACATCTTTCGTCAAACAGGTTATATTATATGAGCATTGATTTTATAAATTTGTCTTACTTTTAGCGATAAAAAATTGATATTTCAAATTTTAAAATCAATTGTATTCTGTATTATAGTTTCTTATCTATTATTTATCATACGAATTCATGTTCGACAATTAGAAATTTCCCCATTAATTTATTAATATTTTATTATTATTATTATTATTATTTATTAATAGTTGGGTACAAACAATGGCGATATTGTGACCATTAATAGTAATAGTTAATAATTGTACTTGATATAATTTGATATATAACTCTGTAACTAATTTATACCACTAGTAAAAGTAACATTTAACTTTCTGTGATAGTATAAACGACTTACAAATTATTATATGAAGTAAAATTATTAGTTATTTCTAGGAATACTCATTTATTTATTTATTTAATTTACATGCTTCAATACAGTTATCTAAACCAATTACCCTGAACCATTTCATACTAATAATCAACGTAGGATTTATTTTAAAAGTTCACCATAAACTCACTTCACCATAATACTTCAATAATAAACTGTAAACAACAGTAAAAAAACCTCTAAAACATAGGTAATAAGATTCTAAACATTTAAACGCAGTTTAAATTTTTTATAACAGCATACAGAAATGCATAACATTTAGAACAGCCAACAATTAACATGCAAATAACAACACTCTTTAAAACAAAACAGTAAATAACTCTTACAACAAATAACTACAAACAAATAAATACAGCAACTAATACAATAAAAAACAATAATCACAGTATAACAACAATTTTCAGAGTATGTCTATGATTTATATTCAGGATGGAGACAAAACTCTGGCACTTAGCTGCTCATTAAAAACAAGTGTACAAAATGTGAAACCAACTTAAAATGGAAACCGATGGTGAATTCTGCATATCAAATTGTCCATTGATACGGACATTCAAAGCATGCGTGTAGTACACAGCACATTAATTATGAGAGATAACTATAGTACAAAACACTCACAGACTACACCTAGAATAGTAGTTCTGATAGCAGAGTATGTTCTACGTACCAAATACAAGTGTATATGCGGAGCGCTGACGGAGCACCGAAGGCATCTTATTTGTCGACATCATATCGCCCTCAGCAAACAGGCGTTGAGTTCCTGGAACTCGCGTTCCTCCAATACCAGCACGTTTGTCAAAGGTAGCTCCGAGACACTCACCCCACACTTTGGTGGTTAATTTACAAACTATTGTCTTATGCATTTCATATTTCCAAGACAAATTTCTTTTATGGACTGTTTTAAAATGGGCTTTGCACATAAAAGTTAGTTTCGTACTGCTATGTCAAATCGTCAACTAATACAACGTAAACAACGAATAACAATATTTAAAATTTTTTTTAAATAATTCATATATGCGTTTTAAATATGCATGTAAATATTTAAATGCATATTTAATATTTACATTAAATATGCAAAATAATTACTTCCACAATCGACAAAATATTGCAAAAATATAAAAAAAAAATTAAAACAGAAACCTTTGTCTAGAAGAACCAGAAAATAGAGCGTTCATCTGTGTTCCCCACAACACAATACTTCATAAATCAATTAGAAAAAACCTCTAAAAAAGAAAAATTCAAAATTGGTTAAAAAACAAATAACAACGCATTTGATCCAATACAAAAGAAATTCAAAATTACATAAAAATCAAGAAATATTTGACAAATCAGGGATTTAGAAAATAGAATGTTCAGACTGCCCAAACTATTATATTGGACAAACAGTACGATCATTTAAACGCATTTAATGAACACATACACTCTCTAAAGTCAAACAACAGAACTTCAATGAAGTCTTCTTTTGCAGAACACGTACTAAACAATAATCACAACTACACAAATATGAAAACCAACATGGCATTTCTAAAATTCGGTCCAAAAAGCAAAAGGCTAGATTCTCAAGAAGAACTTGAAATTTATAAACACAACCAAGAAAATCCCAACAATTTAATCAACACCATGTTAATACAAAAAAGAAACCCATTACTCGAAACAATTATACATATAAGAAACAAGACACACATTGACAACTAACCACTAACCCACAAACATTTGCCAATTTAACATATGTTTTCTTTGTAATAATGTTTTATTTAATTTCATTTGTTTTGTAACAGTTTATAAATTAAACACCTACGAAGATGACATAATTGCCGAAACCGGTTGGTGTTAATTCAATAAAATGTTAAAGGGTGCTCAAATCTTGTTTTATATTATAACTTTATTATGCATGTAAATGTATATTTCCTGATTTTTGTTTATAGTCATGTTTAATTGTATGCAAATATTACTTAAGTTTTATTTTTTTCATTCATGAGTTCTTAGTGAACTCAAGCTAGATAGAAAGGCCTGTTAATTACGTTTGTAACTGGTATTTGATTGAGTAAAAATACTACCATTGGTTGCTGTCGTCATTGTTTACTCTTGATGTTTTTTGTCTCTATAGTCTACCCAATTGTTAAGAAGTATTATGACTAATAAATAAAATGAACGTTAACACAGCCAAAAAATGTTCAAAAGAATTTCCATGGGCTAACACCATAACATTTAAAAACAATAAATTGGTAAAATCAATTGTTATCTGTGGAACATAAAAACTATTAAAACTATAAAAAAAACCGTATTAATATGGTTTTCCTATTTACAGCTAAAATCTTTAATGCCAATAGTAAACAGCTATATCATAAAGGGTTGTGGTCTTCTGGCTTAAAGATTCACTGTCTACGTCCATCATATTCAAATATTACCGACGTCTCGGTCTCCATATAAATATCATAATTAAGATAGTAGTATATAAAGTATCATCATCAACGTATTGTATGGTGGGTGGGTTGGTCATCACCATCCTATCTGTGTGGCTAGGTCCCCTGACTCATCATCACCGTGCGTTTATGAGTGGATGGGTGGGTCATCGCCACCGTACGTGGATGGGCGGGTCATCACCATCCTACGTGTATGAGTTGGGTGGGGAGTCTTCACCACCGCACATGTAGGGGCAAGAAGGTGGGCCACAACCGTAGTTTTTGGCTGGGCGGGTTGGTCATCACCACCATAGTGTATGGTAGTGTGGTTGAGTCATCACCACTGTGGAGGATGGTAGGTTGGGGCTCATCACCACCGTACGTGTATGAGGGGTGGGTGGGTCATCATCGTCGTAGTAAATAGCTCGGTGGGTTGGTCATCAACACCGTGCGTGTATAGTTGGGTGGATGGGTCATCTCCAATGTACGTGGATGGGTGCCTGTATGGGTGGGTAATGATCATTTTACGTGTATATTTATCACCACCGTCTTTTTATGAGTGAGTTGGTTGGATTAATATGAGTCGTTAGTGTAAAAATACACTAAACATGTCATTGGTAATATTATATTGTAAGTATTGATCGTAGTGTAATTTATGTTCTTTTAATGTGAAATACAATATGAATAAATATGAACAAAAAATATTACATCCATTATAATGGAATCTGGCCAAATAAACATGTATTTCTTTGATGTTGGACGCCTGAGAAGCAGATGAAAGATTATTATTAGGCCTACAACCTTCTATTGAAATGAAAGATGTTTTTCCTTCAGCTCGTTTCAAAGCCCTAAATCGTAAGTAATACTATGCAAATGGATATATTATCATATGTGGGTAGTGGCAGCCATGAATACAAAGCGATTTCTAAGCTATCATATAAAGTAGATTCCTATAATATTCTTACACATGAGACGCCGACACAACGTGGTGGGTGTTTTAAGCTGAATATGAATGTTTATATGATTGTAGGATGAGTGTAGTCTGGTTACTAACAGAGTTAGACTGTTCCTCAGAAAGGGCCATCTATTAATACCCCAATATCCAGGGCTAATAAGGGGCCTACATATTTACGTAAAATCCGAACGACGCAAAGATTGGTCTAATTTTCAGCAACTGACAAGCCTGATAATCATTTCTTTCCCTACACAACACTCGGAGACTGACTACCACCCAAAACAGAATAATATACCTATAGATTTGACTTACCAATTAGTTCAATAACAGCCTTATCCCATACAGTTCAACAAATATTAGTTCCTTAAATATCACTATGAGGAGGACACGTTATGAGGACTAATCAATCTGTTAGTATCATAAGTAGATGTAAACTGTAAATCGTTATTTTTCTTTCTATTAGTTTTAAAGTATCTTATTTGGAATATCACCAAATTTGTTTACCAATTAGTATTCGTCAAACGAAGATGAAAGTTCACATATGTATATGTAAAGCAACTAACATGTCTTTATGTTCATTCAACACTAATCTAACCTAACTTCAAAGAATGAAGCTGTACGTACATAGATATGTTCGTTTATTAAGGTTAAATAATGTTGTGCGGTTAAGGGTAAGTGCAACAGAGGCGTGTGGCCCAAGGGGCCTAGTTGTGAAAGTCGATTACAGCTGGTAACAATCCCCCAGGAGTTCCTCCTGCCTTGGCTAAGTAAGCGTACCACATCCCTTGCCAAACTGCATTACGTGACAGTTAAACTTGGTGAATGTCAAAGAATGTTCTAATAATTTAACCTCACTGATGCTGTGAAGGAATAACAATACTATAATTACGAAAGATTGTTGCTACACCAATAAAATCTCATCGTTACATTCCCAGTTTAACCTAACCTAACCTAACACAACATAACCTCAACCAAACTAACCTAACTCACACAACACAACCTAACCTAACACAACCCAACCTAACCTAACCTAACCTAACTCATCTCAACCTAACCTGACCTAACACAACTCAACCTAACCTAACTAACCCAAACCAACCTAAGCTAACCCATCCTAACGTAACCTAACCTAACCCGACCCAACCTAACCTAACCTAGGCTAACCCTTGCCTTATCCAACATCCACCCTTCACTTATTTAGTGTATTGGATACTATACAATTTAAAATCGTTGGTTTGCGACGACTCACATGATTGTAATTTTCAACCAACAATTAATTAATAATATACTAATTAGGATGGTTCTATACGTATTAGATACAATATACGTATTAGATACAATCACAATACGCATAGTTGTATTATGCGTTGTTGCCTTAATAAGCAGAGTGGACAATGCATTTTTATGCTTCATATAACTTATTCACATACTACATTATTTATCGGCGTAGTTCTGTAATCAACGTACTTATTTCAATTAGGATGATATTCTATGAATTCATTATCATCATGGTGAATCCAGAACAATTATAATATCGATATATTATTAATCATTGATATGAGATGCTATTCTAAGTGTGTTGATATGATTTTTATGAAACCCCATTAAAAATGTTAGCAAAGCCATAGTTCGCATTTAATCACATTTAATCTGGCAACTACGTTCCCAGGTGTAAATTGTGTCTCTGAGGATAAATGTAGTTTGATATTTACAGTAATAACTGAACTAAGTATAGATGTAGTTTTTTTTTATCTTACAAATACTATCGTCTAAAAGTATGTTTAGGCTGTCTGAAGACTAATGTTTAAATACTTTTAAAAAACCTTAAGCACAAAGCAACAAGTCACAGAGTACGATCATCCATAGTTCTATCAATATGAATAAAACCACATAGATAGAACTATCTAAATTATGACACCAGACTATAAAATTAGTTTGAAACAGATAAAAAGTAGGGGTTTTAGAGAACTGTTCAGTAATCTTGAAGTTTTTATTGGGGGCGTAAATAAGGACTTACTCCAAGATAAGTTCAGAGATCTAATGTTATCAGGGTGGGGTGATAGTGGGAGCTCTGAGGGTGGCAGACTTAAACCTCACGTCCACTTCCATCGCCGGGAAATGTGTGGACTTCGTGCATGGACTGCGAACATTGTTCCATTGTTTCGTCAAATGTTAGGTGATAAGTTACAGTCGGTTACGAATTCATCATAATTGTAGTAAGAATCAAATTAAAATTTTAATTAAAAGTGTTACAGTTCAAAAATACATTTTACTGTTTGTTAAGAAGAATTGTTGTTACCTTTTAGAACTATTTTATGCAATATTTTGTCAGTCATTGTACCATAAATTCTTTAACCAAATAACACTCAAGCTAAAGACTTAAATAATGACATTCCTTCTCAGTTTGATACCCTAATTATTTTAAAATAACAGAGAAGAATATAATTTTACTTCAGCCTAAAAGTAGCAACACATATGATTGTCAATGAACATTTTAACACACAAAACGTGTGACAGGCTGCTGTAAAAAGGACCCAGTATATGCAGTATATATACTCTAGATCCTGCTCAAAACATTTATATGGCTTCATTGTTTTCAATACACCGCTCGTGGAACTTATAAGGATCCTACATACTCGTAAAACGTCTAAGGCCGAACAAAATATAACGACCAAAGAGACTTTTACACATCACTCATGACAGAATTTAACAAATTTCAATATAACGAGACAAATACATTTTACTCGTGACGGTCCATCTATAATAAAATGGTTAGGAATCCTATCAGTATCCTGACGCTTATTGATGTGCCAAGTTTTATTGCTTTATCTGTAATCATTCAGAATGAATAGTCTGTTCCGGGAATTTTCTTCCACACAATTAATAAAATAGTTATATCAATATTTGGTGAAAATAAAGGTTCATCTATACATTTATGTGATTTATGACAAGAACTGCAACAAGTCCAAGCTGAAAGCGGCACAATGTCGCTTTTCTTCAGACTCCACCTAATGCAGTAGGTTGTCTTAATGTATGTGACAAGTCCAAGCTGAAAGTGGCACAATGTCGCTTTTCTTCAGACTCCACCTAATGCAGTAGCTTGTCTTAATGTATGCGACAAGTTCGGCACTTAGAGATACGGCTATTAATATTCAAGGCAGTTTTAAGCAGTTAGCGACTCTGGTTTAGTCATAAAAACTTCATAGGCAACTTTCCTTCAGAATATTTACTATGGATTGTCAAACAAATAAAATACTTTTCATAGTTAAAGTTTTAGTTATTGAGTTAGTATAATAATTTATTTTTTTCACTTTTTTATTAGTCCAACTCATATCATGGTTATGTATGTATGTAAATATGTAAATGAGTAACAGTTGTGTGATGGAGGTTAATACGAACTTCATTTAATATTGTAATCATTTACAATACTATATTAATTTAAAAAAGTGATATCATATGCATTAAAAAATAAGATAATGAGGATACTTTACTATCAGCTTGAAACCGTATGATATTTGAAATAACAAACCTTCACTTGCCAACTGTTATTTCAGCGGAGATTCAACTGTTGTTGTTTCGAGCAAAAAACTAAACATGAACCGAAAATAAACAGCGTTCTTTCATTTAACAGAGCAAATGTTAGAAACAAACTATATTTTGTATTTAAAAATTGAGTTCAAAATAGACATTCCTTAGTGAATATATATCAACAATCTAGGAAGGACTGCAAAGAGGAAAAAACAAAATATGAAGTAATTAAAATTGTATACATTAACTTAATAACAAGTAGTGGATGGAAACATATGTTAAGAGGAAGCCATCTGAGAAGGAAGGATAGTCGATTATCCTCCATAGACCTAATCTGTTATCGTCTATAGACAAAATTGATGATCGATTATCGTTTCTATACACTCTCCTCATAGCTGTTTTACCAAATTTAAACAAGAAGTAGTGTTTTCTGCGTTTATTTTCTACATGTTTGAAATACCATATGAAATGTAATATAGGAAAGACAGAAATATAATAGGAAAAACAATCGATACTTAACATTTTAAGAACAATAAAATATAATTAAATCTAATAAAAAAATATATATATAAGCTTTTGAAAATGTTAAATTATATAATAAAAATGAGGGAAAAGAAAGATAATTATTTTTTATAATTTCACTAAAAGTTTTTGTTCAGTTTTTTTTACTTGAAAAAAATTGTTTTTTATATTTTAAAATTAAACTTGTCATTCTTAAAAAAAGGTTAAAAAGGTTAAGTTTTATTGAATTACCTAAGTATTAGTAATAAGCTTATTAGAGAAAAAAACAACCTTAGAAACGAAACAAAAGGCTAAGTTTTAAAGTTCCAAGAGAAGCCGAAACTGCAAAATGCAATTAAAATGTAGCAAAGAAGTATGCTCACTTGTCATATCTAAAAGTGATTTAACCGAAAACATATGAATGATTTGCCAGAAAGAAAACAGAGTATTTTGACAACATTTTGTAAGTTATGTAATTAACAAACATGTTGACGTCACATAACAAACGTTTAACTTAAGTACAAAAGTACACCTACTAAGCTATCGATTTCTGTACATTACGGTACTGCCTATAGACAAAAAATCAATTACTAAATATTTATACTATTAAAAATATATATGTAATAAACTTGTGATCTATAAACAGTTTTTGTGTTTTTTGCCAATACGTAATAATACTAATGGAATATTTAATTTAAATTTATTATTTTTACTTAATATAATTTCACTCGACACAATTTAAAACCGTTGGTTTGTGATGACTCACATGATTGTAATTTTCAACCAACAATTAATTAATAATATACTAATTAGGATGGTTCTTTCATTACGTACCACACATGTACATTGTTTATATTTTGAAAACCATACAATGTACCAATATGTTTTTATACATAATTGTCATATAAGAGATAGTTTTAAAAACAATGTAAAATCTTATTTATAAAATGGTGATTCTTTGCTTGTTTGTATCAAATAAATTCACATTACGTTTTCATCAAATGAGTTTATGACTGATAATCTTTTAAGGAAACTCAGGCATTAAAAACTAGCAAACAAAGATAAGATGTATGATTAAAATAAACTTTTATTTTACCACTGTACGTGTATGGGCGGGTGGGTGGGTCAATGCCATTGTACGTGTATGGGAGAGTAGGTGGGTCAATACCACTGTACGTGTTTGGTAGGCGGGTGGGTTAATGCCATTGTACGTTCATGGGTGGGCGAGTGGGTTAATACTTCTGTACGTGTATGGGTGGGTTAATACCACTGTACGTGTATGGGTGGGCGGGTAGGTCTATAACTCTGTACGTATTTAGGTGGATGGGTAGTTTAATACCTCTATACGTATTTGGGTGGACGAGTAGTTTAATACCTCTGTACGTATTTGGGTGGACGAGTAGTTTAATACCTCTCTACGTATTTGGGTGGACGAGTAGTTTAATACCTCTCTACGTATTTGGGTGGATGGGTAGTTTAATACCTCTGTACGTATTTGGGTGGACGAGTAGTTTATTACCTCTGTACGTATTTGGGTGGATGGGTAGTTTAATACCTCTGTACGTATTTGGGTGGACGAGTAGTTTAATACCTCTGTACGTATTTGGGTGGACGATTAGTTTAATACCTCTGTACGTATTTGGGTGGATGGGTAGTTTAATACCTCTGTACGTTTTTGGGTGGATGGGTAGTTTAATACCTCTGTACGTATTTGGGTGGACGAGTAGTTTAATACCTCTGTACGTATTTGGGTGGATGGGTAGTTTAATACCTCTGTACGTATTTGGGTGGACGAGTAGTTTAATACCTCTGTACGTATTTGGGTGGATGGGTAGTTTAATACCTCTGTACGTATTTGGGTGGACGAGTAGTTTAATACCTCTGTACGTATTTGGGTGGATGGGTAGTTTAATACCTCTGTACGTATTTGGGTGGACGAGTAGTTTAATACCTCTGTACGTATTTGGGTGGATGGGTAGTTTAATACCTCTGTACGTATTTGGCTGGACGAGTAGTTTAATACCTCTGTACGTATTTGGGTGGACGAGTAGTTTAATACCTCTGTACGTATTTGGGTGGACGATTAGTTTAATACCTCTCTACGTATTTGGGTGGATGGGTAGTTTAATACCTCTGTACGTATTTGGGTGGACGAGTAGTTTAATACCTCTGTACGTATTTGGGTGGACGATTAGTTTAATACCTCTCTACGTATTTGGGTGGATGGGTAGTTTAATACCTCTCTACGTATTTGGGTGGATGGGTAGTTTAATACCTCTGTACGTATTTGGGTGGACGAGTAGTTTAATACCTCTGTACGTATTTGGGTGGACGATTAGTTTAATACCTCTCTACGTATTTGGGTGGATGGGTAGTTTAATACCTCTGTACGTATTTGGGTGGACGATTAGTTTAATACCTCTGTACGTATTTGGGTGGACGAGTAGTTTAATACCTCTGTACGTATTTGGGTGGACGATTAGTTTAATACCTCTCTACGTATTTGGGTGGATGGGTAGTTTAATACCTCTGTACGTATTTGGGTGGACGATTAGTTTAATACCTCTCTACGTATTTGGGTGGATGGGTAGTTTAATACCTCTGTACGTATTTGGGTGGACGATTAGTTTAATACCTCTGTACGTATTTGGGTGGACGATTAGTTTAATACCTCTGTACGTATTTGGGTGGACGATTAGTTTAATACCTCTGTACGTATTTGGGTGGACGATTAGTTTAATACCTCTCTACGTATTTGGGTGGATGGGTAGTTTAATACCTCTGTACGTATTTGGGTGGACGATTAGTTTAATACCTCTGTACGTATTTGGGTGGACGAGTAGTTTAATACCTCTGTACGTATTTGGGTGGACGATTAGTTTAATACCTCTCTACTTATTTGGGTGGATGGGTAGTTTAATACCTCTGTACGTATTTGGGTGGACGATTAGTTTAATACCTCTGTACGTATTTGGGTGGACGAGTAGTTTAATACCTCTCTACGTATTTGGGTGGATGGGTAGTTTAATACCTGTCTACGTATTTGGGTGGACGAGTAGTTTAATACCTCTCTACGTATTTGGGTGGACGAGTAGTTTAATACCTCTCTACGTATTTGGGTGGACGAGTAGTTTAATACCTCTCTACGTATTTGGGTGGACGAGTAGTTTAATACCTCTCTACGTATTTGGGTGGACGAGTAGTTTAATACCTCTCTACGTATTTGGGTGGATGGGTAGTTTAATACCTCTGTACGTATTTGGGTGGACGAGTAGTTTAATATCTCTGTACGTGTATTATAATAACATTTAATTATTATTACCATACCATACCCACATTCTCAATATTTCTTAACTTAAAACCCGATAAGGTGGGTATATAAATAAATATCTCAATTTGTTTCACCTATTGAGTTGTTTCACACGAAGTTTGAAATAAAATAGTGATTTTACTTGTATATAGGAGCAAGTACATAATACAAGTACAACTAAACAATAAATATTACAATATCGCTAACTCTGTGAATAAGTAAGTTAAATGTTGCACATCACAAGTTAAGTGTGTCCGGTAAGTTAAGTGTGTCCGGTAAGTTAAGTGTGTCCGGTAAGTTAAGTGTGTCCGGTAAGTTAAGTGTGTCCGGTAAGTTAAGTGTGCCCGGTAAGTTAAGTGTGTCCGGTAAGTTAAGTGTGTCCGGTAAGTTAAGTGTGTCCGGTAAGTTAAGTGTGTCCGGTAAGTTAAGTGTGTCCGGTAAGTTAAGTGTGTCCGGTAAGTTAAGTGTGTCCGGTAAGTTAAGTGTGCCCGGTAAGTTAAGAGTGTCGGGTAAGTTAAGTGTGTCGGGTAAGTTAAGTGTGTCCGGTAAGTTAAGTGTGTCCGGTAAGTTAAGTGTGTCCGGTAAGTTAAGTGTGTCCGGTAAGTTAAGTGTGTCCGGTAAGTTAAGTGTGTCCGGTAAGTTAAGTGTGTCCGGTAAATTAAGTGTGTCCGGTAAGTTAAGTGTGTCCGGTAAGTTAAGTGTGTCCGGTAAGTTAAGTGTGTCCGGTAAGTTAAGTGTGTCCGGTAAGTTAAGTGTGTCCGGTAAGTTAAGTGTGTCCGGTAAGTTAAGTGTGTCCGGTAAGTTAAGTGTGTCCGGTAAGTTAAGAGTGTCGGGTAAGTTAAGTGTGTCGGGTAAGTTAAGTGTGTCCGGTAAGTTAAGTGTGTCCGGTAAGTTAAGTGTGTCCGGTAAGTTAAGTGTGTCCGGTAAGTTAAGTGTGTCCGGTAAGTTAAGTGTGTCCGGTAAGTTAAGTGTGTCCGGTAAATTATGTGTGTCCGGTAAGTTAAGTGTGTCCGGTAAGTTAAATGTGTCCGGTAAGTTAAGTGTGTCCGGTAAGTTAAGTGTGTCCGGTAAAATCTTCCCTCCATCAATGTGACTTAATGGACACACTTAACTAAGTGTGTCCGGTAAGTTAAGTGTGTCCGGTAAGTTAAGTGTGTCCAGTAAGTTAAGTGTGTCCAGTAATTAAGTGTGTCCGGTAAGTCACATTGATGGAGGGAGGATTTATCTATGAAATTACGTTTCCATTCTTATTAAAATAAGCATATTGTTGTGATCCATTTAAAGATACTTAATGCGTTTTAATATAATCGAGTACATTTCATTGACATAAGACCTGGTTGGAGCCACATTTCATTGACATAAGACCTGGTTGGAGCCACATTTCATTGACATAAGACCTAGTTGGAGCCACATTTCATTGACATAAGACCTGGTTGGAGCCACATTTCATTGACATAAGACCTGATTGGAGCCACATTTCATTGACATAAGATCTGGTTGGAGCCACATTTCATTGACATAAGACCTGGTTGGAGCCACATTTCATTGACATACGACCTGGTTGGAGCCACATTTCATTGACATAAGACCTGGTTGGAGCCACATTTCATTGACATAAGACCTGGTTGGAGCCATATTTCTCTTAAATGGATTAATACGGACGTTTATTAAGCAAAACACAAGTTATTGATATTCACCTCCAAAGGTAAATGTAGCATAGAGAATAATTAACCAGTAGCCAAATAAATTTAAGCTGCCAATTATTTTTTGCAACGTACATAGGAGGCAAAAAGTCAATCCTTCAGTAGAGTGTTTAGTTAAGTAGGTGTACTGGTTCTCCCCTTCCCTGTCTGATAACTTGCCCACACAAATCAATAGTCTATGGGAATGAGTAGAGTAAGGTTAAAAAAGAGATCGGCTTTTCCTTAAAATAAAAAAAAAAAATAATACCCTTTATTCGATTTTGGTGTAGTCTACTTTTCCTCTCAAAGTTTCTTTTCTGAACGATAACAAGTAACTTGCGCTCAGTCATATGGAAATGTATAGATGAAGTCTGGAAGACAAGGGTTGGTTGGTCTCAACCGAACTAAGCGTTCTGTTTATTCAGTTGGGGGTACAAAAGTTCTACCTTTCTATCTTCTTCTACATAACCAATTCAGAAAGCACATCTGCTTCGCTAACTTGAAAGTAACATTTTTCCTATTGGCTAACGTAAGTCGACCAAGTTATAAGCCTAGAGTAGCAGTTTGTACGCACGACTCTGATTTCCTCTTTTTTAAATCAGGACCGAACATGGTTTTTATTACAGATTTAATATAAAAAAACTAATAAATGATTATGACACTAATAAAAAGTGTAGTTTTAAAATTATTACAGACATCATTTAGAAAATGTAATGTTTATAGTTGTTAAAGCACTGAATTTATAAATAGATAATGTTATGTAGTTATATTCGAAATATTTCTTATTTTACTTTTTTATAATCTTAAAATATTATGAATAATATTTCTTTTTAATTTTAATTGTTTTATATTTTTGAACAAATGTTAGCGTAATCTGATGGTGCCATGACAGGTAAAAATGTGTTCTCTAAACATTGAATTTTTGTAATTATTATATATCATATTTTCTTCTGCTTACCCAATAGTAACTAAAAAGTAAAAATATTCTATGAAAACCCCAAACTAAAGAAACCAAGCAAAGTTATACAAAATTAATATTAGAAAGCCCATTACTGTCGGCAAAAGAACTTGATTGAATTATACAACCAAGTCTTAATGTAATATGTCGTATTAAATGTTTGTTATATAAATTATGAACTCAAAAATGTTCACGTCACTATCACTAATAATGTCAACCTCTAAAGCACGAGACTCGGGCGACACAGAATCCTTACGTATAATACGCAACCCCTCCCTTATTCTGTATTCATTTTAACGATCAAGGGGTCAAAACATTTCTCGTTATTCAGAGTCGTTAACGTCTTCACTCTGAAGGGCACGGGAAGCCCTAAAAATACCATAAGAATAACATTTATATAGTTTTAAATTAGTCAAAAAGTAACAGGAGATTAAATTTAAATATTGGTGTGCATAAAATGTTAACATCTGTTAGAATGTAAATAATGATGTTTATAATAGTGAGAAGGTTATAGCACAGTATAATATAAACACACAGTATCGAAGCTCAGCCGTTTTACTTGCTAACTAAACTATACTAGCGAGCCTAGCGGTGGTATAGCAAACAGCTAGTGCGGTAAGCGGGGAGATGCCGTAGCTCTGCGAAAATACCACTAGGATCGCTAGCTTCAAGCAGTTGGCTCCTTTAGTTCCAGAGTCACCTTGGCTACTGTGTGTTATATTATACTGTGGTTAAATATTTCTCTTAATATAAAAGAGAGTAAATTAATTTGATTAATTGAGTGGATTAATTGTTTGATCGATAAATATAATAAGAGAATGCATGACTGTATTTAATCATCAGCTGTTAAATAAAATAAATGAAATGAAAACCTTTGAAATAAGCTAAGTAATAACATGATATGTTTTTGTTTATACTATAAATATATTATAGTTATATACTATAGTGAGTGATCCACTGTAAATAACTTTACATAATGTGATATTCATGCAGTTTTATTAATTTATACGTTTATTACATAATTTTATTTAATACAATTTAACCACTTATATTTGTATTCCAAAGGCTAACGCCCAGGCTGAAGGCAGAGGGTCACGAGCTCAGCGAGTGAGAGTGGGCAAGCGAATCGTGCAGGGGTTTCCCTTGTTACTTTAGATTTGCCCATTGATATATTCACAGCAATATAATGGGTATACAATATTGATTTCAATACAACAGCTGTTCGATTATACATGTCAACAAACAATGTCACTGTTGAAATATTTTTAGTCGGAAGAAAACAAAAGAATTCCACAATCTGTAGTTGAATAATTTTCAAACTGATTCTTTGTAAACGGAAGCACAATAAGTTAGTTTCACGTCATATGGTACACAGGAAATATAAACAATATGCACGTATTATCCTTGGTTTTACAAAAATATATAATTTCTCATCCAATGTTAATTTGTGCCTTAAGTTATCAGCTGTTTTTGTGGTTCATTATGGAGCGTTAGTGTAGTCCCATGTGATGAAGTTTAAACCATTAGTGGCAGCTGACTTCACTGATTAACTAAATTATTGGTACAAATAATGTTTCTATTATATGAGTTATCTATTTGTAAGTAATAATATAATCAAGGGTATTATTCATATGTTATATGTTTTATTGTAGGAGTTAAATTATTTATATATTCTATTTACCTTAATCGAATAGTACTGAATTTAATGTAGTTACTTTCGTTCCTTAATTGTCAAATTGAATTTATGAAAAATAATTAATTGTAAAAGATTTAGATTCGAAATGGTTTGAAATTTTAAAAATAATTCTCATGGAGAAACTCCTAAGCTTTCATAGAGATTTAGTAATGTCAGGGCGTGGAACTTTTACGTCACTACTCCATACTCCCAGACGTTGTCAAGTTTTTAATTGCCCACTCTTGCAGTTCCTTTTTAGTTAAGTCCACTCTAACTCCTTATCACATTTTCTTTGACACAGTTCCCCCCCCCCTCTCTCTCTTTCTCTTTCTTTGGAAAATTTAGCCAATTTTAAAGTTTTCTAAAACCTTGGATTTAATTATTGATGCCATAGTGCTTTCAACCAATTAGTATGTAAGAGTTAAAGCAGTGATATACGAATAGAACAAAGAACTCATCTTTAGAAATAGAATTAAGCAATAACATTTAAATGCCATACTATTATGACCAACTAGCGTGTAAAAGTTTAGAACTTTTTTAATGTCTATCTGTAAAAGAACCATAGTTAGGCCTATATTATAGTCACTTTATTTGATATATTTCACAACTAACTAACGATACTCAAAATGACGTTTATAAATTTATTCATTTAATTTAAAATGCCGAAAAAATTAATAATACATTCTTTGAATGTGATTCATCTATGTGGCCATATATTAGACATAGAGAACCTTAGAGAGACTTGACATACCACGAAATATGCTAATGACATACTACGAAATATGCTAATGACATACTACTACTGCCTGTCGTATACTAGTGTGATCCTGTGTATGGTAGGTGGATCATCACCACAGTACGTATATATGTGTGTGGGAGTCATCACCACTGTTCGTGGGTATGTGGGTGGGAGTGTCATCACCACTTTTCGTATACGGGTGGGAGTCATCACCACTATTCGTGTATATGTGGATGCGAGAGTCATTACCACTGTTCGTGTACGGGTGGGACAGTCGCCACCACTATTCGTGTATATGTGGATGCGAGATTCATTACCACTGTTCATGTGTATGTGGGTGGGAGAGTGATGTCCACTGTTCGTGTACGGGTGGGACAGTCGCCACCACTATTAGTGTGTATGTGGATGTGAGTCATCACCACTGTGTGTGTGTTTGTGTGTGTGTGTGTGTGTGTGTGTGTGTGTGTGTGTATGTGGGTGGGAGAGTGATCTCCACTGTACGTGTACGGGTGGGACAGTCGCCACCACTATTCGTGTATATGTGGATGCGAGATTCATTACCACTGTTCATGTGTATGTGGGTGGGAGAGTGATGTCCACTGTTCGTGTACGGGTGGGACAGTCGCCACCACTATTAGTGTGTATGTGGATGTGAGTCATCACCACTGTGTGTGTGTTTGTGTTTGTGTGTGTGTGTATGTGGGTGGGAGAGTGATCTCCACTGTACGTGTACGGGTGGGACAGTCGCCACCACTATTCGTGTATATGTGGATGCGAGAGTCATCACCACTGTTCGTGTGTATGTGGGTGGGAGAGTGATCTCCACTGTACGTGTACTGTTGGGGCAGTCACCACCACTGTTCGTGTGTATGTGGATGGGAGTCATCACCACTGTTCGTGTATATGTGGATGGGAGAGTGCTCTCCACTGTACGTGTACTGTTGAGGCAGTCGCCTCCACTGTTCGTGTGTATGTGGATGGAAGTCATCACCACTATTCGTGTATATGTGGATGCGAGAGTCATCACCACTGTTCGTGTGTATGTGGGTGGGAGAGTGCTCTCCACTGTACGTGTACTGTTGAGGCAGTCGCCACCACTGTTCGTGTGTATGTGGATGGAAGTCATCACCACTATTCGTGTATATGTGGATGCGAGAGTCATCACCACTGTTCATGTGTATGTGGGTGGGAGAGTGATCTCCACTGTACGTGTACTGTTGAGGCAGTCGCCTCCACTGTTCGTGTGTATGTGGATGGAAGTCATCACCACTATTCGTGTATATGTGGATGCGAGAGTCATCACCACTGTTCGTGTGTATGTGGGTGGGAGAGTGCTCTCCACTGTACGTGTACTGTTGAGGCAGTCGCCACCACTGTTCGTGTGTATGTGGATGGAAGTCATCACCACTATTCGTGTATATGTGGATGCGAGAGTCATCACCACTGTTCGTGTGTATGTGGGTGGGAGAGTGCTCTCCACTGTACGTGTACTGTTGAGGCAGTCGCCACCACTGTTCGTGTGTATGTGGATGGAAGTCATCACCACTATTCGTGTATATGTGGATGCGAGAGTCATCACCACTGTTCGTGTGTATGTGGGTGGGAGAGTGATCTCCACTGTACGTGTACTGTTGGGGCAGTCGCCACCACTGTTCGTGTGTATGTGGATGGGAGTTATCACCACTGTTCGTGTGTGTGTGGGTGGGAGAGTGCTCTTCACTGTACGTGTACTATTAATGCAGTCGCCACCACTGTTCGTGTGTATGTGGATGGGAGTCATCACCACTGTTCGTGTGTATGTGGGTGGGAGATTCATCACCACTTCACGTGTTAAATTATTGTTAATATTACATTTATTGGGTTTTAAAGAATTTAAAGTTCATACAATGTGCTTAAGAACATTTTTAACTTGATTTTTTTAAATTAATTTGAACTTGAAAAATGCATACGGTTGTGAGAATTTGAGTAGTTAAATATATGCTTTGAAAAACAACAAAATTCGTTTAGTATTGCCTAGAATTTATCTTATCTAACTACCTATCTAACTGTATATCACATTTACAATTTACAATTCTTTAAGATGTGCTATTGTTGATAGGTCAACAAAATGTGGAATAAACATTAAAATAGCTTTGATAGCTTTTCATAATTTTACTAAATGTCCATTTTGTGTACATAGTTAAGGATAATAGTCCTGTCAGTCCAGCAGCTAGAACTATTGTTGTTAGGTCAACAAACTGTTGAATAAACATTAAAATAGCTTTGATAGTTATTCATAATTTTACTAAATGTCCATTTTGTGTACATAGCTAAGGATTATAGTCCTGTCAGTCCAGCAGCTAGAACTATTGTTGTTAGGTCAACAAACTGTGGAATAAACATTAAAATAGCTTAGATAGCTTTTCATAATTTTACTAAATGTCCATTTTGTGTACATAGCTGAGGATTATAGTCCTGTCAGTCCAGCAGCTAGAACTATTGTTGTTCGGCAGCAACAACCTGGGAGAACATATATCTACTAGTAGTACTGTTTACATCCGTATTAGGGTCTACTGTGAATTTTACTCCCTCTACTTCCCCTACTACTAAGTCCGATGGTTCCCAGAGTATTCACATGACTCAAGCTTCTGATCCTCCGATAGATAACTAAAATCATGTCTAGTTAGGAGGAAGGCTCCTGGTGCTTTATCCCAATGACAACAAAGTACAGTTCAGTATAACTTTCCGTAGCCCCAAATGAAAGCTCATTTTAAGGCTTTTCCAACAAAAATTTTTCATCGAGATATTTAATAAGCTATAATGATCATTTGAAAAGTCTCGTCTTTTTATTGTTGGAAAAGCTTGTATTGGAAGAGATTTTGGAGAGGATCACATTTCAGATTGAAATAAGGAGTTTAATGAAAGTTGTTCTGTTTTCACTCTCTCTAAAGTGCTAGAAGAAAGAATCGAGAAAATATATTAGGAACCAATATATCAATACCTAATAATGGGAAACCTTTAGTAATCTGTGAAAAAATAAAAAATATTGATTCTTCTATCTAATAAGCCCAGTAGTATATATTACAAACAAATCTATGGGTAATATCTAAATGGGATATCTGATTCCATTTAAAGATAGCAACTTGTTTGACAAATACATTATAAATAGGTTGAAATAAATTAAAATAGTCCAACATATTGCTACACAAAGCTGGAGTTTTTCCAAATGAGAATTGACAACAATCACAGACGTGAGATTTTGGATAGCTTTCCCAACAATGAATGAAATAACTTCAGTTTGCCTGCGCTCATATAGTTATTATGAGCGCTCATCCACAGAATTATTTAAACTGATAATAACATACAGTGGTGCATTTAACTAAATGGTGCATTTAATTTAATTTCACTTCGTTTAAATTCTAATGTTTAAAATGTTTAAATTCTAATCTAACATTAGAATTAAAACATTTAATTGTAATACAAATATAGTTTGTGGAAAAATCTATTCATGACTATTGAAGATAACTATTGAATGGAAAATTTATCTTTTCCTCTTATTTATCTCCAGTTACTTCTAATTTCTTTTGTAATATTTTAAAAATCAAATCACACTTTTATTAGTATATTGATAAATTGGTTGGATCACTTTAGGTTTGGATTATGTGTTCAGTTATGAGTATACTATCTATAAACTTTTAGGTAAAGAATGAGAGAGGTATAAAAATGAGCTTTTGTGAAGCCAAGTGGTCTGATAGTCAATATAGTGGCCAACGTTGACAGAGATGGGTCATATTGGATAGGCAGGGGCTATCTGATAGTCGTAACCCTTCAGGCAGCGGATATAGCTAGGGTGGGGGCGGGGAGGGGTGGATCGTACATGGCCTGCCAAATTGTATAATACCACAATTCAAAGAGCTCATTTTAAGGAAAATGTACACATAAAGTAAAATTTTTATCCATACAATTTTATCATAACATGTTTCATTTCGAAAAAAGTTATAGTTTATTAGATTTAAAATTCCAAACAAAATTTCAAATATTCAGAGAAAGTCTGGAAGAAGCTAATAACTGACTGTTTATGTTCTGTACGTATACTGCAGAATATTAATAAAAACAAATCACTCAACATTTTTAAATATTACTTCATAAATATGAAATACCACAAACACTGCATACAATTAATTAAAAAAAAGCAAAATATATAGTTCCTTTAGTGTGAATTTATTTTATGATTTTGGAATTTCTTTGGAAATCAGCTAAGCTCAGTGCTCGGTATTTGGAGCTACTACTCAGACCTATTTATTCGCTAGAAACATTCTTAGTTAAAATATTTATTTAAACTCTTAAACATAATTATAATCAGTATCAATAAAATTGACACCCTTTTGAATATACTCCGTTCTTGACATAGATATTGCCTACATTGAACGTACAGATAACGTACAGTAAATGTGTGTTAATCAGTTCGAAATCGGAAACACCTTACACCTTTCATATATATTAATTTATAGCTTCACTAGCCAGGCGGCCTGTGCTTGAACTTCATTCAATGAGTGAAGTACCGACAGTTAGCTCAGTTGAGGATTCAAACCTTGGACTTAGCGCTCCAACACCTTATTGACTGACCCACCAAGCCAGCAAATATTTGTGAAATATGTTCATGTCACAACACAGCTTGCCATAGAGGCATCCTCTCAAAGCCCTTCATACATCTCATAGGACCTTCAAGTCTGCGCCATCAATTCCCTTCGTTACATATTAAATTATTCATTAATAAGACACCAATTATTGCAGATGAATAAGTGTAGTCACTGTTACTAAGGTTAACTATTTCTTAGAAAGAACATCCCAATATCCAGGGCAACTAAAGGACCTACAGATTTACGTGGAATCCAAACTACATAGTGGTGATCTTATTTTCAGCTGACAAGTCTGATACTCAACTCTCTTCCATACATAACATCCGGACTCTGACTATCACCCAACACGGACACCCCCGACCTCTATCAGGTTTATATTCTAGAGATATCCCGACACCCCTACTAATTGAAATGGCTCCTAATATTTGCCAAATAATCTCCTTAGAAAAAAAAGCTACAGTAATTTAAAGTATTCAAATCAAAAGATACAACATGTATATTTGCTACTATTTAAAGTTTTATTAACAATAAAGGTACGTTTTTCGGTTAATGCCTCAGGACTGTTTCGATGGGTGTACTCCCATGTAGTTCAGAATGATTTAACAAAAATATATTAAATCACCTTTATTGAATTTATAGACATAAATGTTGTTTCAGGAAATTCATAAAACTTATAGAAAATCTTCTTGTCAAACACTTATTACACTATAAATGCGGTAGGCTACATTAACGGGTACTTAAGTAATAAATGTGTAAATTGATGCACACTTAGAACTAATTTAAAATACTCTATCTTTTTGATCCAACTAGGAAAAAAATATTAAAAAATACAGAACAATTTAAATATTCATGTAACATAAAGTATATTATACGAGGAAAACAATGGTGTGATTGGATTGTTCATAAGTCTTAGTTTCTTAGTAAACAACCTTCAAACTTGGGTATACATAGTTACTGCGCCGACAGTAGAAAATATATATCAACGCAGTTTTACTGGTATCGTCTTCGTATGTATTATATTTGGCAATCGTGATCCGTCTAAAGATTTTTCTAATTAATGTATTCAAAATGTCTCACTAATGTTATGGAAATGGTTAGTCTTTTTGTACTTAAAAATATTATATATACCTTTCTTCCCTCCCCCCTAGTCAACTATTTACTCATGATATTACTGCAAAAAACAGCAATACAAAGTTTTCAATTTTATTAAGAAGTTGTTCTGTTACCAAAAAAATATTTATTGTAGAGCATATGCTTACTATAAGCATGTATTTTTTATTTTTATAAATTTTGACATTTTGATTTTATAAATTTGTGTGATTAAAGCTGCCTCAACAGTTTAGTTAATAAATTTCATTTTTTATAATGTGTCGTGTGAAGCAAATTGTTTTGCATCCATTTAAAATGAACACAAGCGCTGAGATGGCGAATAATCCACATCAAAGCCGTAAGTCGTTTACGCCACGAAAACCACTTTGAATGTTCAATTTTACATTTAAACTTAGTTTGAATATCATCAGTGTGTTAATGTAAATCATAATTTATATGCCACAATAAAAAAAATCAGGAGAAATTGTTTGTTTAGTTGCTTCTAATCAATCACTCTTTTCAAGTAATCGTGATTCTAAAATTGAAAGGAATACTTAACTTGTTTCTTTTTTAATCTAAATCCCACTCAAAACTCTATTTATAAAATGTTCAGGCAATTACGCTTGACCCTGAAATTTCTTAAAGGTTTATCACTATTTGAACTTCAAGGGAGATCAATGTCAGCACAGACCTTTAGTTTGCTAACCGATTACCGGAAGTAAATTGACATTCCGTGAATCATTATTTTGTGATTTTTATCGCCTTAATGAATGTTAGCCATTAGATAATCACTGTAGAAGGATCGCCAGCCTTTAAGTGTAAGGATTTTATGGCTCGTAAATAAACGTTTCCAAACACTAACGATAAGTGTTATCAATGTCCATGCTTTTGACAGGTTTCTGTCTTAAATAACAGCTTTGAACAGTCAGTACAACGAGTAAGAAGAATCGGAAACGGACAGCTACTTGGAAAGACATAAACAACCAAGAGGTAAAATATAATAAATCAACAAGAATATCGTTAAATAAAATGTTCAATATCTATTATTTTTCTCACTCAGTGACTTTCGTCTCGTCAATTTTTGTCGATTTTTAAGTTTAAAATTCGTTCAAAGTACTTAATTAATCATAGGATAGATAAGACCTTCCTAACTGTATTTGATTATAGTCTTTGTATACAGCAACATAACACATTTTTAATTTTGTTGGCATGAATACTATATAGTTTTTTTATTTATCAGATGTTAAATTAAGAGTCGATTTTTGTTTTCCCATTTTGGATAATTGTGTTCTTACCTAGGAAAGAACTTCTGGTTTGTTCTATATAAGAACTAATAATAAAATACTATACACAGACCTCCCTACATAATATATAATTACGTCTCTTAAATTTATTTGAGATATTTAAAATCCTACATAACAGCAAAAATTGTACAATGAAGGATTCAATTATAATATACATGTTATTCAAAGAATACATAACATATAAGTGTATCCCAACGCTCTCTCAACATCAAAATTTATAACTTATTTTATATTCTAGATTACTACACTGTAAAATATATTCAGGAACATTATAATATAGAAATATGATTAAATATAATACAATTTTAATGAACTAACCCAATTGATGCATAGAAAAATGTTAATATTAAAATTATTTAAAATTAATTGTTATCATGTAACAACATACAATATTAAACTTATTTCAATTTACAATATACTTTATATATTCTTATTTAAACGAATTCAGAGCATTGCTGTAAGTTTTTAAAACTGATAACAATATTCATCAATTGAGTAGAAAATATAATTTTTATTTCTAATTTGTATTTTTGATATTTTCCTATGTTTAGTGATAGTTCAAATTAAAAATATTTCCAATAAATGTAGGCAATTGTTTGAAAAATGCTGTGTTATGAGTAATTTATATAGGAAACATTTTTCTTCTTGTATTATAAATCATGTGCAAATGATACACGTGTTTGTTGGTTGGGTGTGTATATAATAATTTTTTCAATCATCATTTACGACACATATTGTTTGGCTATGAGAATAGTTTCAAATATATGCATTCCATAAACTATCAATATACTTCCATACGATATAAATATGATTAAATGTAGTAAAAATTAGTTTTGTTGTTAGATTTATAACGGTATTTTCATCATACCTTTTTACTGTTTTCGGACATTATTAAATGTTAGTATAGTTCTGATTAATAACCACATTTTGAATAACAACAAAACTATAGTTATCCACTTACGAAAACGACTTATAAATATCATAAAAACGCATAGATTAAAATATAACAATAATAAGTTGAAATACGGCTTTTGAATAAGTACAAAATATTAAGTTTACTAAACTATTAACTGATTTAATTTTAATAGGTAATATTACAAATAAATTAGAGTGTATCATAAGTGTATAGCCCGGTTATTCAATTTAGTCACAAAGAAATTTTATCTTAGTAGTCTTTGTGCATATTCAACGTAACTTGGGAACACGTTTACGAAGAAGCCTCGATGTATCAGCACAGTTGAATAGCCTTCACGGTTCATCAGTACATGGGGAATGGTCCCATTGAATGCGAAGTCTTCTCTCTATCCTAAAGCCAAACTAGGATTTAGTTCGCTTGGCTTGACTCCTATTCTATGTGTTTACTGGAGAGAATTATCTGAAATCATCAACAAACATACACAACTAGCTATTTACTGTATTTTCTAATGACAATTCTAGTAATATTTAGTGGTAATATTAGCAAGAAATGTTTTCATCAATGCGTTACTTTTATGGAACAACTAATAATGAATAGATGCATTTTTTCTTTTCATGTTACAACCTTACCAAATTTATTTACAATCATAGCTTAATGGATAAATGATTCCAGTAACAGGAAATAAAGAAATAGAGGTGACTTTCTTATGGCCGCAATGAACGCCTCAGTGGCAGTTATTAATATATTTAAACCAATGTAAATTTGTATCTATCTGTAGTAATAATTACTACGTTTATCCTTGAGTATTTGGGGGTGTAAAGGGAGGGACTGACAAGGTGCTGGACCATCGCATGACATACTGGGGGAACAACTACTCGACACACATTAAGTGCACTATTGAAGACTAAGGGAGGGACTGACAAGGTGCTGGACCATCGCATGACATACTGGGGGAACAACTACTCGACACACATTAAGTGCACTATTGAAGACTAAGGGAGGGACTGACAAGGTGCTGGACCATCGCATGACATACTGGGGGAACAACTACTCGACACACATTAAGTGCACTATTGAAGACTAAGGGAGGGACTGACAAGGTGCTGGACCATCGCATGACATACTGGGGGAACAACTACTCGACACACATTAAGTGCACTATTGAAGACTAAGGGAGGGACTGCCAAGGTGCTGGACCATCGCATGACATACTGGGGGAACAACTACTCGACACACATTAAGTGCACTATTGAATGCGACTTCTTTTTAATTCTTCTCTGTATGTCAGCTTGTGTATTATTGCTTGGGTGAGTGTTGTCGACATTTCCACGATAATGGTAGTTTGTGTATTATTGCTTGGGTGAGTGTTGTCGACACATCCACGATACTGATAGCTAGTGTATTATTGCTTGGGTGAGTGTTGTCGACACTTCCGCGGTACTGATAGCTTGTGTATTATTGCTTGGGTGAGTGTTGTCGACATTTCCACGATAATGGTAGTTTGTGTATTATTGCTTGGGTGAGTGTTGTCGACACATCCACGATACTGATAGCTTGTGTATTATTGCTTGGGTGAGTGTTGTCGACATTTCCACGATAATGGTAGTTTGTGTATTATTGCTTGGGTGAGTGTTGTCGACACATCCACGATACTGATAGCTAGTGTATTATTGCTTGGGTGAGTGTTGTCGACACTTCCACGATGCTGATAGCTAGTGTATTATTGCTTGGGTGAGTGTTGTCGACACTTTCACGATAATGGTAGCTTGTGTATTATTGCTTGGGTGAGTGCTGTCGACACTTCCACGATGCTGATAGTTAGTGTATTATTGCTTGGGTGAGTGTTGTCGACACTTCCACGATACTGATAGTTGGCGTATTATTGCTTGGGTGAATGTTGTCGACATTTCCACGATAATGGTAGCTTGTGTATTATTGCTTGGGTGCGTGTTGTTGACACTTCCAGATAGCTTGTGTATTATTGCTTGAGTGAGTGTTGTCGACACTTCCACGATAATGGTGGCTTGTGTATTATTGCTTGGGTGAGTGTTGTCGACACTTGCACGATAATGGTAGCTTGTGTATTATTGCTTGGGTGAGTGTTGTCGACACTTCCACGATACTGATACCTTGTGTATTATTGCTTGGGCACGTGTTGTCGACACTTCCACGATACTGGTAGCTTGTGTATTATTGCTTGGGCGAGTGTTGTCGACACTTCCACGATACTGATACCTTGTGTATTATTGCTTGGGCACGTGTTGTCGACACTTCCACGATACTGATACCTTGTGTATTATTGCTTGGGTGAGTGTTGTCGACACTTCCACGATAATGGTTGCTTGTGTATTATTGCTTGAGTGAGTGTTGTCGACACTTCCACGATAATGGTGGCTTGTGTATTATTGCTTGGGTGAGTGTTGTCGACACTTCCACGATACTGATACCTTGTGTATTATTGCTTGGGCACGTGTTGTCGACACTTCCACGATACTGATACCTTGTGTATCATTGCTTGGGTGAGTGTTGTCGACACTTTCACGATAATGGTAGCTTGTGTATTATTGCTTGGGTGAGTGTTGTCGACACTTCCACGATAATGGTAGCTTGTGTATTATTGCTTGAGTGAGTGTTGTCGACACTTCCACGATAATGGTAGCTTGTGTATTATTGCTTGAGTGAGTGTTGTCGACACTTCCACGATAATGATAGCTTGTGTATTATTGCTTGAGTGAGTGTTGTCGACACTTCCACGATAATGGTGGCTTGTGTATTATTGCTTGGGTGAGTGTTGTCGACACTTCCACGATACTGATACCTTGTGTATTATTGCTTGGGCACGTGTTGTCGACACTTCCACGATACTGGTAGCTTGTGTATTATTGCTTGGGCGAATGTTGTCGACACTTCCACGATACTGATACCTTGTGTATTATTGCTTGGGCACGTGTTGTCGACACTTCCACGATACTGATACCTTGTGTATTATTGCTTGGGTGAGTGTTGTCGACACTTCCACGATAATGGTAGCTTGTATATTATTGCTTGGGTGAGTGTTGTCGACACTTCCACGATACTGGTAGCTTGTGTATTATTGCTTGAGTGAGTGTTGTCGACACTTCCACGATACTGATACCTTGTGTATTATTGCTTGGGCACGTGTTGTCGACACTTTCACGATACTGGTAGCTTGTGTATTATTGTTTGGGTGAGTGTTGTCGACACTTCCACGATAATGGTAGCTTGTGTATTATTGCTTGGGCGAGTGTTGTCGACATTTCCACGATAATGGTAGCTTGTGTATTATTGCTTGGGCGAGTGTTGTCAACATTTCCACGATAATGGTAGCTTGTGTATTATTGCTTGGGTGAGTGTAGTCGACACTTCCACGGTACTGATAGCTTGTGTATTATTGCTTGGGTGAGTGTTGTCGACACTTCCACGGTACTGATAGCTTGTGTATTATTGCTTGGGTGAGTGTTGTCGACACTTCCACGATACTGATAGCTTGTGTATTATTGCTTGGGTGAGTGTTGTCGACACTTCCACGGTACTGATAGCTTGTGTATTATTGCTTGGGTGAGTGTTGTCGACACTTCCACGGTACTGATAGCTTGTGTATTATTGCTTGGGTGAGTGTTGTCGACACTTCCACGGTACTGATAGCTTGTGTATCATTGCTTGGGTGAGTGTTGTCGACACTTTCACGATAATGGTAGCTTGTGTATTATTGCTTGGGTGAGTGTTGTCGACACTTCCACGATAATGGTAGCTTGTGTATTATTGCTTGAGTGAGTGTTGTCGACACTTCCACGATAATGGTAGCTTGTGTATTATTGCTTGAGTGAGTGTTGTCGACACTTCCACGATAATGATAGCTTGTGTATTATTGCTTGAGTGAGTGTTGTCGACACTTCCACGATAATGGTGGCTTGTGTATTATTGCTTGTGTGAGTGTTGTCGACACTTCCACGATACTGATACCTTGTGTATTATTGCTTGGGCACGTGTTGTCGACACTTCCACGATACTGGTAGCTTGTGTATTATTGCTTGGGCGAATGTTGTCGACACTTCCACGATACTGATACCTTGTGTATTATTGCTTGGGCACGTGTTGTCGACACTTCCACGATACTGATACCTTGTGTATTATTGCTTGGGTGAGTGTTGTCGACACTTCCACGATAATGGTAGCTTGTATATTATTGCTTGGGTGAGTGTTGTCGACACTTCCACGATACTGGTAGCTTGTGTATTATTGCTTGAGTGAGTGTTGTCGACACTTCCACGATACTGATACCTTGTGTATTATTGCTTGGGCACGTGTTGTCGACACTTTCACGATACTGGTAGCTTGTGTATTATTGTTTGGGTGAGTGTTGTCGACACTTCCACGATAATGGTAGCTTGTGTATTATTGCTTGGGCGAGTGTTGTCGACATTTCCACGATAATGGTAGCTTGTGTATTATTGCTTGGGCGAGTGTTGTCAACATTTCCACGATAATGGTAGCTTGTGTATTATTGCTTGGGTGAGTGTAGTCGACACTTCCACGGTACTGATAGCTTGTGTATTATTGCTTGGGTGAGTGTTGTCGACACTTCCACGGTACTGATAGCTTGTGTATTATTGCTTGGGTGAGTGTTGTCGACACTTCCACGATACTGATAGCTTGTGTATTATTGCTTGGGTGAGTGTTGTCGACACTTCCACGGTACTGATAGCTTGTGTATTATTGCTTGGGTGAGTGTTGTCGACACTTCCACGATGCTGATAGCTTTTGTCCTTATATTTTTATCGACATGGATAGCCACGGCATTGTTTATATTTTGTTTTTATGTTTTTTTTTTTTAAGGGGAGGCCGATCTCCTCCTTAACCTTACTCTGCCCATTCCTCATAGACTATTGATCTGTGCGAGGAACTTAATCAGACAGAGTAAGGGGGCGAAGCAGTACAGTACAAGTTGAATATTACTGATAAATCTTCCAGTCTAGGCCGGATTCGAACCAGCGCTATCTCTAACCCAAGCTCAAAGTCCTGACGCCTTAGATCACTCGGCCACTAGCTCGCCCAATAACACATGTTTACATTGACTTGCTTAAAATAATAATATAATTGTAAGCTTATTGGATGAATTATCTCTTATTATATAAGTAGGTCTAGTTATAATCTCTCTCGTTAAATACATTAAGTGGTACAGCTTCAATATTCGTGGCTATAGGTACCATAAATACTACTAAAGTACTACCAATATTATTGTTATTTACACTATTTCACTCTTTACATCTGTCTGGACCTTATTCATGTAATACGATACCGATCCCGTTCAGTCACTATCCAAACATTTGCCCTTCACTCAAGTCCAAAGTCCTGAAATTTGAGTCACTATAACTTTTAATTTGATCTAAAATGAATAATTTACTTGCTGTAGGCTACTAAAAATATCATTACACACTACATAATTAATCATATGTAATGGCTACAATACTTTTATTCCATAATTCTTCTCTCCTTCCATTAATATTTCTGGCACTCTTCTTCTCCCTCAACTTTCCAAGATCATCTCGCCTCAGAAATTATCGTTCTCCATTTAAAACATAAGATTTTTCCCAGAGAAATTATATTTTAGTCTCGCTCCAATTTTCCATTGACCTAATAACAGAATGTCATTAGTTTGAAAGTGTTCTTGTTACTTGCCCAACTGCCAGGTATTATAAGAAAGATTCGCTATGGTACGTTTACACAAATGAACGATACAGTTCTATGCATATCTAACGGTTTTATATTATATCGGAAACTATACTTTTTTCTCTTATAGATATTTTTGCTCACATTTTACAACTTCATATTTTTCTCATATAATTTTTGTATTTTCATGAAAACAAACTGTAACTGTTTTTTGCTTGTGGAGTACGTTCCATTTTAGTCACATGAGTTTAACTTAAAGGACAATTCGTGTGAGTCAAGGCTATAATAATATTTGAGTATTGTCATAGAAAGTCTTCCTGAAATACATTGAACTATTTCAAACATTTATATAATCTATTGTACTCATTAATTTATGTGAAATTATTACCAATTACAATAATCTATGGAACATCAAGTAATCTCTGTTAGTCTTTATGTATATTTACAATATAACCCACCAATAATAGTATATTTGAGGGTGTTCACACAGGCATCCGATTGAGCACTCCAAGAATGTACAGTAGTTTTCAATGTTATCGCAACTGTCGGTGGGAGTAGTGAGACCCATCCCCCCCCCCCCCCAAAGCTGGAAAGCGTGCCAACCGGGGGATGGCTCAAAACAAGTCAAGCGAAGGGATCACGGGTGGCAGTTGGAGGGTCCAAAATAAAACTCGGCAGCTGAGCAAAACTACTTTATTACCAAGAAAGCTGCAAAACTGGCTGGCAGAAGGCCACAATGTAAATTCGCACTTAAATCAATAATAATAAACCCTAAAATTAACAAGATAATACACAAAAGCTACAAAAACAACAAACTCAACAAATACCAAAATTACCAATTAACAACTACATGGCCTATCTGCAGCCTAGCCAGAGACACCCAAAACGTAAGAAAATTTTAATGCCCAAATAAAAGTGAAAATTTAGAACTTTTTGCTCACAACAATTAAACCGGCAATTTAGCCCACATCCCAGGATTCCACCGGGGCCAGGGAGTAAGCCGGAATCCCTGGGCAGCTCCGAATTAGAAGTTAAGCAAAGCACAATAATCCCCTTTTGGTGAAGAATTTAAAAAATTAAACAAGTTAAAAAAATATATAAAACGGTACCGTTCGAGTAAAAATTCACTTCAAAACACCCCTAATACACTTAACAAAAAAATAAATAACAATAACTAGGCCTAAACATATAAATAAATAATAACATGATTTAACAATGGGGACCTAACAAATATAAAAATCTAAACAAAGGTAACAAGAAAATAAACTAATTAAACTAAAAAACAACAAATATTAACATTAAAAGTTCTTGGTATTTTAAGTTTTTTTTTTCTCTTTAATAAAAAAAATATGTCCCCAATGGCTGTGTTGCATAAAATCACTGTCCAGTTTTTTAGGCCTAGGCCTCAATTAAATAGTTCCACAAACTTTTTTTTCTTCTTTTCTATTTCAATAGCAACCCCCAGCTCAGCCGCCGGGAAAACAAGATGGAAAGCACTGACCTGAGGACAGAAGACTCATACCCAAAGATGTAGGTGGGGCAGCAGGGTCACCAATGGCCTCTATACATGGTCCTCAGGCCAGGCTGGCAGTGTGGATAGTCGAACTCTCCCCGGACTACAGGCTGAGGGAAGATGTCCCACTCGAGGACCCTGGAGTTTAGGAGTCTCTCAGCCGGCAACCATGACTTGACGAAAGCTGCAGAGAAACCACTAGAAAACTGGCCAACCGGACCGACGAAAGCTGGAACACGGAACGAACGAGTCCGAGCCAACGGCCACCAAAGTACGCGAATCGCCGGGCACAAGCGATCTCAGGCAGCCCAGCAGACCACGACGAAAAAAACGAAATATACCGGTCAAAAGACCCGGTACAGTAGCAAATAGCCTGCCCCACTAACAGACACTCAACGTGTTCACTCACCTCTCTCTCCTACTTTTAAATCTACTTTAATCAGCCAATGATAATTGTAAAAAAATAAACTAAAAATTTGAACAGATTTCAGTTATAGAAAAATATTTGTTTACACTTAAACATTTTTTGTTTAAGTGTGACTTTACACTATTTGGTTAGTACCGTTTGTCCACTATATTCCCAAAATGTTAATAAAATATATTGAACGTTTTTTAATGAGCTATGCTCCAAGAAGCTCAATTTCCCCAAAGTAAGGCTTGAATATGGAAGGAAAAGCTTTCCTATTTTGGCCTAAAATTATATAATGACCCCCCCCCCCCCGACCCAATCAAACAGCACTGTCAACTTTTAATATCAATGTAAAGAGTATTTGTGCCTCTGTTTAAATAGCAAGAGTTGGTAGTTACAGGTTAATATTAGTTTACACTTAGGTTATTTTATGTTGACTCGAGTTGTTCTATAAACCAGTTGAAATATTGTGAAACGCTCGTAAATAGGCATTTTATTATTATTATAGAAAGGCCAAATTAGCAACTTTTAGTAGCCAAATCTCTATACAGATTTTTTAATTCTTCCCTCTATATATTTAAAAGAAGACTATTACTTTTGTTCAAAAAAAGTCAAATATCATTTTTGGTTGAACACCCTTAATAAATAATTTACTAATTAATTTGATCCTTAGTAATAATTTATTAATTTGATCGAAGTCTGTAATGTACTGAATGTGTCTGGCATCCGCAACTACAGTCAATGAACCAGTCAAGTGTACCAAGGGAACGATCAGCACACTAAGGCACGTATATTCGTTCCGATCAGCACACTAAGGCACGTATATTCGTTCCGATCAGCACACTAAGGCACGTATATTCGTTCCGATCAGCACACTAAGGCACGTATATTCGTTCCGATCAGCACACTAAGGCACGTATATTCGTTCCGATCAGCACACTAAGGCACGTATATTCGTTCCGATCAGCACACTAAGCCACGTATATTCGTTCCAATCAGCACACTAAGGCACGTATATTCGTTCCGATCAGCACACTAAGGCACGTATATTCGTTCCGATCAGCACACTAAGACACGTATATTCGTTCCGATCAGCACACTAAGGCACGTATATTCGTTCCGATCAGCACACTAAGGCACGTATATTCGTTCCGATCAGCACACTAAGGCACGATGGCGAACATTAACTCTAAACATATGCACCTCTTTAGTTTTATTCCAATTTATTCCTGCCTAACTGCAAAGAAGTAATTTCACGATCTGAACAAGATGAACATATACATTTGAAACTATTTATACTCAAACAAATTTTTTGAAGCAGGACATTTTTATCTTTAACCGGTAAACAAATAAGTATATAAACAAAATTTGAAGTAATTTACTCCTTTTTAAATCCTGGAATAGTAATAATTACACCTTGAAAATTTATTTGTCTTGAACAATACCTGAAAATCTAGAAAATTACTTCCTTCGTAAAAACCTCTGGTTGGATGTCAAACGTGATAATTACGCTGATTTGTTCTTATATTGTAATATAATATAATATTTTGTTGTTCGGTGTTAATTTGTTTGAAAAGTTACGTCATAACGCTAATAATTAAGGCCTAATACATTAGTAAAGATTTTGCCGGTAAAATAAGTAACAATGATAAAAAGCATCATCTTCTTAACATGATCAACACATATTTATGACAACATAACGAAATACCGGAAATGTCTTTCGGCTCACTTCCGGCAATCGGTTAGCAAAGACTGCGGTGAGATTGATCACCTCTGAAGAACTGTCCAACAGCGATTAATCATTCGGATATTCCAGGTCAAACCAAATTATCCATAAATTTTATAACTAGGTATTTGAATGCTATTTATATTAAAACCAAAACAAGTTTAAAAATTGTTTTCATTAGTATAAACACAAATATTTTAAAATATTTATAGATTAGCAACAAATATACAAACAATTTTCTTCGTTCTTACATTGTGATTTTATTACAGACAAATTGGTTTTTAATATGTTACATTAACATGATGATGATATTGAAACTAACTTTAAATGTAAAATTGAACATTGAAAGTGGCTTCGTGGCGTCAACGAATTGTGGCTTTGATGTGGATTATTCGACATTTTAGCGCTTGTATTCATTCTCAATGGATAAAATACACATTGCTTCACACCTCATATTAGACAAAAACGACATTTATTTACTGAATTGTTGGACCAGCTTTAAAATTACACGAACTAACAAATGTAAACTAATGATTTAATACAACCAGTTCTAAGCTGGAGAAAACCACATTTTAAATTACTTAGTAATTTATGTGCAATACTCATGTTTTAAACATTTTTGACAGTTAAATACAAGTGGTAAAATTCACTTACTTCTTTCCGTGTGCCACAATAGTTATACTCTAGTTATTTCTTAACTATTAAGAAATGACATACTAACTGCACAAACAGTTTCATTTGGATGGATAAAATATGGAAACTCTTTCAAATCTCTTTCTAATCTACCATTAGAGTGTTATTTTTTTCCATAGATAATATGAAATAAAAAAAATTAAAATAGATAATATGATATTTTAATTTTTTTTATATGATTGTGTTCTATAATTATAATTTTCGATCAGAATTTAATTTACTTCAAACTGTTAAACAGGAGATAAATATTGTTGTTAAAATTAGTTACTTTGAAGTTCATATGACCACTACTCTGGAAAGGATAAACCTTTCCAAGTCCGGTTTGCCGCAATTAATTTCTCTTGAATTGACATTTCATATAATACCAAAGTCCACCTAGGATTAGGTTGAAGATTTTCGATCAACTCCTTGTGGGCCGTCCCCTTGAAAAGATAAAATGTCGCTAATGGTGTGAAGAGTATGTTCTTAGTAACCATGATCATGTACAAAATTTCACTTTTAAATGTGAAATCATAGAAAAGTTGTGAAAGCATTTCCATACTTTTCCCACCCAGTATTATAACTTAAACGTCACGATCTTTTGTCCCAAAAATTTCAAAAAATCATTGCTCAAGTACAAGTGGTTAAAATTTCATATTTTCTTCGTATAGTAAATAAAGGGAAACATTTAATAAATGAATGTATTATTTATTACTTTATTATACTCACCCACTTGCTCGCCCAATCATCCGATGATAGTGAGAGAGTAGTTTCGTGGTCAAAGTACTGTAGTGTAGGTGGACTAGGTGTGAGTTTCCAACGATAATGACGCTCGTGTGTCGTTTTATCTCTTGCCAATTGACCCAAATACGTTCACTGTTACCTCAATCATCCGATGATAGTGAGAGAGTAGTTTCGTGGTCAAAGTACTGTAGTGTAGGTGGACTGGGTGTGAGTTTCCAACGATAATGACGCTCGTGTGTCGTTTTATCTCATGCCAATTGACCCAAATACGATCACTGTTACCTCAATCATCCGATGATAGTGAGAGAGTAGTTTCGTGGTCAAAGTACTGTAGTGTAGGTGGACTGAGTGTGAGATTCCAACGATAATGACGCTCGTGTGTCGTTTTATCTTATGCCAATTGACACAAATACGTTCACTGTTCCCTCAATCATCCGATGATAGTGAGAGAGTAGTTTCGTGGTCAAAGTACTGTAGTGTAGGTGGACTGAGTGTGAGTTTCCAACGATAATGACGCTCGTGTGTCGTTTTATCTCATGCCAATTGACCCAAATACGTTCACTGTTCCCTCAATCATCCGATGATAGTGAAAGAGTAGTTTCATGGTCAAAGTACTGTAGTGTAGGTGGACTGGGTGTGAGTTTCCAACGATAATGACACTCGTGTGTCGTTTTATCTCATGCCAATTGACCCAAATACGTTCACTGTTCCCTCAATCATCCGATGATAGTGAAAGAGTAGTTTCATGGTCAAAGTACTGTAGATTAGGTGGACTGGGTGTGAGTTTCCAACGATAATGACACTCGTGTGTCGTTTTATCTCATGCCAATTGACCCAAATACGTTCACTGTTACCTCAATCATCCGATGATAGTGAGAGAGTAGTTTCATGGTCATAGTACTGTAGTTTAGGTGGACTGGGTGTGAGTTTCCAGCGATAATGACGCTCGTATGCCGTTTTACCTCATGCCAATTGACCCAAATACGTTCACTGTTCCCTCAATCATCCGTTGATAGTGAGAGAGTAGTTTCGTGGTCAAAGTACTGTAGTGTAGGTGGACTGAGTGTGAGTTTCCAACGATAATGACGCTCGTATGCCGTTTTACCTCATGCCAATTGCCCCAAATACGTTCACTGTTACCTCAATCATCCGATGATAGTGAGAGAGTAGTTTCGTGGTCAAAGTACTGTAGTGTAGGTGGACTGAGTGTGAGTTTCCAGCGATAATGACGCTCGTGTGCCGTTTTACCTCATGCCAATTGACCCAAATACGTTCACTGTTCCCTCAATCATCCGTTGATAGTGAGAGAGTAGTTTCGTGGTTGAAGTACTGTAGTGTAGGAGGACTGAGTGTGAGTTTCCAACGACAATGACGCTCGTGTGTCGTTTTATCTCATGTCAACTGACCCAAATACGTTCACTGTTCCCTCAATCATCCATTGATAGTGAGAGAGTAGTTTCGTGGTCGAAGTACTGTAGTGTAGGTGGACTGAGTGTGAGTTTTCAACGATACTGACGCTCGTGTGTCGTTTTATCTCATGTCAATTGACCCAAATACGTTCACTGTTCCCTCAATCATCTGTTGATAGTGAGAGAGTAGTTTCGTGGTCGAAGTACTGTAGTGTAGGTGGACTGAGTGTGAGTTTCCAACGATACTGACGCTCGTGTGTCGTTTTATCTCATGTCAATTGACCCAAATACGTTCACTGTTCCCTCAATCATCCGTTGATAGTGAGAGAGTAGTTTCGTGGTCGAAGTACTGTAGTGTAGGTGGACTGAGTGTGAGTTTCCAACGATACTGACGCTCGTGTGTCGTTTTATCTCATGTCAATTGACCCAAATACGTTCACTGTTCCCTCAATCATCCATTGATAGTGAGAGAGTAGTTTCGTGGTCGAAGTACTGTAGTGTAGGTGGACTGAGTGTGAGTTTTCAACGATACTGACGCTCGTGTGTTGTTTTATCTCATGTCAATTGACCCAAATACGTTCACTGTTCCCTCAATCATCCGTTGATAGTGAGAGAGTAGTTTCGTGGTCGAAGTACTGTAGTGTAGGTGGACTGAGTGTGAGTTTCCAACGATACTGACGCTCGTGTGTCGTTTTATCTCATGTCAATTGACCCAAATACGTTCACTGTTCCCTCAATCATCCGTTGATAGTGAGAGAGTAGTTTCGTGGTCGAAGTACTGTAGTGTAGGTGGACTGAGTGTGAGTTTCTAACGATACTGACGCTCGTGTATCGTTTTATCTCATGTCAATCGACCCAAATACGTTCACTGTTCCCTCAATCATCCGTTGATAGTGAGAGAGTAGTTTCGTGGTCGAAGTACTGTAGTGTAGGTGGACTGAGTGTGAGTTTCCAACGATACTGACGCTCGTGTGTCGTTTTATCTCATGTCAATTGACCCAAATACGTTCACTGTTCCCTCAATCATCCGTTGATAGTGAGAGAGTAGTTTCGTGGTCGAAGTACTGTAGTGTAGGTGGACGGAGTGTGAGTTTCCAACGATACTGACGCTCGTGTGCTGTTTTACTTCATGCCAATTGACCCAAATACGTTCACTGTTCCCTCAATGAATTAGCTTTAACATATTTCATTTAAGAAAAAAAAAAAACTTAAGTTTTCCTGTTTCCAATATTCTCTCATTAAACACTATTCAAAATTCAACTTTCTTCCATTTAAGCACGAGAAGCTACTTTGGTAGAGGGCATTTTTTTCTTACCACACAAGAACACTCAAGGGAAGGTACATTAACTTATTTTGATTTTACAATTGGAAAATAATTAACTTACTGAAAACCGATTGCTCGAGCTTAAAACGTGCTAGTCTTGCACAGTTCGTAAACTGTAGTCTAGCGTTTAACTAACTTGATCAAAGTGCATGCCCAAACGGTTCTTCAGGAAATATTTGTTAAAAATTATAAATATCGTGATGAAGACAGTACTTGCACTATTTAAAATACAAATAATGTTTGACAGCATTCTTTAACTCTCTGGAAAAAATATTGACGTGTATTAAAATATTTATCAACTTAATTGATAATTAATTATTGACGTGGCTACAGGCAACTAGGCAGGACCAATTTTAGTAGAAATATCTAGAGTACAATGGTGTTGACACACGAATCACAGTTAACTCTGACTTGTCATCTAGATTGAATAGGTAAAGTTACATGATTATTCTCACGAAAAAACTTACTCTTAAACACTACTTTTCTGCACTTTAAAAGCAATTTACTTCGAAGTTTCATATACCCTCTAAAAAGACGTAAAACTTGAACGAATTCGTTTGAAGTGGTCATTCCCCAAACTGCCAAGCCGCCGCTGAGGAGTCGACAGCCCTGTAGTAGGCATACATTCTTACCGTAATGGGCCCTAAGCATACTGTTCTATTTCAGCTTAATGGTTCTTGTTAATTCTTATAGTGAGTTGTAGTGAATGCGGTGTGATTGTTAAAGGTCCAGCCAATATAGTGCATGGTTATATTATAATTATCTTTTTATTTAAAATCGCCAAGAATGACATTTAAAACTTTAAATATTTACCTGGAAATAATTTTAAAAACACTCCTTTAAAAAAAAAAAAAAAAGCATATTATGTTCCATAGATTGTTTCTTGAACTGTTAAATGATACTTAAGTCTAAGGATACGATCATAATTACGAGTTGAGCCCTTGAAATAAATACAACATTTTTTCGTGGAGCGTGGACCCCTTAAAATGAAAGTACAAACTAAATCACCAGTAATACAGTGTAAAGGTACTTGTTCATTTTTATCTCATCGACAAAATGAAAGGAAGAATATGAATCAGAATGCATCCATAGCGGCCACTGAATGAGCCCCCAACAATCGGAACCTCCCCGCGCCGTAAACATTCCTGTGTTCTTAGGGTTGTGATAATACTGCATGTTGAGCGGCCTTTTTATACTAGTATGACGTCATTGAAAATCTCATCTAAACGGTTTTATGCATCGATATAACAGAACTATTCATGTGAAGGAAGAACACGTGAACTAATAGTGTAGAACTGACTTGTTCATACAGACTAGTATTCATAGATGTACTGAATTCACAAATTTGGATTATTTTTGTTGAGAAAACAATATACTTCATACAACATTAGTTTAATTTTCTAAGAGACAAAAGGTAATCTGATGAATGCTTTCAAGTGTCCAAATACTCAGAAAAATACATACACTAAGAAAGGAATACTCCTTAATAGATACCACCGTACTTGTATCGGTGGTTGGCCGGTGAGTATTGTTTTATGTGTATGAATGGGTGGTTAGGTCAACAGCACTGCACGTTTAAAGGTGGGTGGGCGGGCCATTATCTTCGACCACTTTCTTGCAAAAGAAAAAGAATTAGTTTTGTTTAGGTATCGCTTTACGTTTCTAGCTTAGGTGTATATAATTTTGTAACAAACATCTTTATTTTAGACTTGTGTCTAAATTATTATTTTTAAGAAACTTAAAATTTTCGTAGTTTATAACAACACTCAGGGATAGAGAAATTGTTAACTTATCGTCAATATTTCCTCCCTTCCTATAATTTAAAACTACTGTAAAATATACAAAGATTCAGTAAAAATTGGCTGACATTATATCCATACCATATTAAGTGCTTGATACCGACGTCGGGTGAGTTTACCAAGGAGAATATTATAGACTGGTAATTTCAGAAAAATATAAAGGTTATTTATACATTTTTCTACCTGAAATATGATTAAATCTGAATTTCCAAGACCATTTTGTTTACTTTATTATACCTAAACGTACTCACTTACTCCATGAAAAATCCCCAAGTTTGAAAACCAGGTACAGTTAATAATTTAATAAACAAGTGTATACAATTGCAAAAAAACAATAAAACAAACCAAATCCAAATACACATTTTACAGTACATCGTACACTGCATATTAACAAATTTTGTTGCATATGTTCAAAATGATAGCTTTCTTCTTCATAACAGAGGCTGGTGCGTCTTAAATTCAATTATCGGATGACTGGATATATATTTTCCTCCCAAACTTGAGCACCAATATACTCCCTTTCTATGTTATCATGTTGTCGTGTAGTCATTAGGATCATGGAGTACGAGAACCTACCACACCCTCGGGAGAGACTGACCGGTCTAGTCGAACAACTACAATATCTGTCATTACCACATTCCACTCCCTTGAATGTAACAAATAATAATTGAAACATGTATAAAAATAATATGACTAATTTGTGCCATTAAAATATACTTAATTATTTATTTAAATCAATGATAAGAAAAACCTTTCCTGAACAAAATGAATAGTAGCAGTTGTTTTTTTAAATCAAGCAAGAAATTATATTCCTTTACAAAGCGAATAACTGCGAAGATTTTCATGTCAATCTTTTTTAATAAATGTAATTTCTCCTTTTCTCCATACTAATGAACTTGATAGCTCGTAATCTCTCACAACCCCTTTTCTAATTTTCCCATTTTAATATTTACTACTGGATGAAATATTACTAAAATAAATATAACAAAAATGGCTAGATCAAGTTTATGTACACGGAAATTTTTTAGTTGTTTTCTCATAAAACGAATATTTTTTTTATTTTTGTTGTCGTTATTTTTGTTTATATTAGATATTGTGATGTTCCCTTGAAGTAAAGTAGTATAGTCGGGTCTAGCTGAATCGCATTATTTATACTTTAACGTTATTAGGTGAACATTTTTTTCAATTTCGTATTCATTCTATTCCATTATATCTTATTACGTTATCTAGAACCACAACATCCAGTAAATGGTTAATACTGAACATTAAACTTTCAATATCTAAACTCCCTAAACTTAAAACAATGATCATCATCGGAAGCAAAATTGTTAATAATAATGTCTCAAAGTAAAAATTGGGCACTTAAAAATTTATTGAATTACGAATAAAGTTTCTCATCGTTTGAGTAAACAAACAAGATATTTGTCAGTGGAATTGTGTCCTATAATTGCTGGGAAGGGGAAAGATAGGATAACGCCCTGGGCAGCCTCCGATGTAGACATTTCCCCCGGATTTATTTAAGAAATCCTTTCAAAACATCCTTTGATCAAGATTTCATCACATTCACACAACATTGCAACGAGCATGAATATTTTTTGTAGTATTTCATAATACAACATATCTAGCCTCTACAAATACACATATGTATATAAAAGCATAAAGGAAAATGTCCTAATTTTAGAAAAATATTTGTTGGCATTTTTTATGAATACTTTTTGATTTGTGAATATTTAAAACTTTATATGCCAATATTCCAATATTGATTAAAAAATGTTATTCAATTTAAAATGGTAGCCAAAGATATAATAAGAAGGGATTATTTATACTTAAAACGGCGATCGTCAAGATATGGGCGAATATGGATTTCGAATGAGTGTGATGAGTAAAGAGCGAGTGTAGTCATTGTTATAAACTTTCCTTATAAAATGCATTAATTGATAGCCCAATCGCATACTAGCCGGTGGTTATCAGCTGATCCCTTTCAACATTTGTTACGACTCTGATCGGGATCGAAGTGAGAAAACATAGCTTATGAAGCTGGGACTAAACCTTCTAAGATACCGACTAATTTAAGCCAAACTACTAAGACTGTCCGAGGACAGTAAGGTAGTTTGACGAGTCAAGACGAGTCTAACTAAGACTCAACTAAGACGAGTCAAGAGGCCATCATAGTCACAAGTAGTTTCAATAGAATCACCACCAGCAATTAATACAAACCTCTACAAGAAGAATAGTCTACCTGCTTCCTTTAGGTACATTAAGTCGCCGAGAGAGTGCTCAGCTCTGAGTAAAGGCAGTCCAAGACAGACCGAGATAGTGAGTAAAGGCAGTGCAAGAGAGACAAAGAAAGTCAACAACATAGTGACAAAGACAGATACAGTCCACACACACTGACTTGAAGGAAAAGACGATTCGCGCGATTTAAGGCCCACTTAGTGACTTTTTAACATGGGGTCTGTGCTTCTTAAACTCATTGCACACAGGAGCCCGCCGGGCCTCGCCTCGACGCCACGTAGAAATTCCACTGGACGTTGCACAACGGAAACGCCGTTTCTTCTTCTCCCGGTCGCCGCCGCCGCCAGCCGCCATTCTGTATTCTGACACTGTTATGTGCAGTTTTTTTTTTGTTGTTGTTAAGATGAGCAGTTTTGAGGATTTGTTTTTATTTTGTCTAATAGAATCGTAAGAGGAGGAGAAGAAGGAGAGGCAGACGTGGGTTCATCCAATAAACGAAAAGAGGGACACATACGGGGAGTTTCACCATTTTTTCCGGATTTATTAAAGGAGAAACGAACAGTTTTCTAATATTTTCGAATGTCCCAAGAAAAGTTTGATACTTCTGCATATACTGAGACCGTTATAGAGAGGCAAAGTACAAACTAAAGAAGACCAGTTTCTCCTAAAGAACTGCTTTTCGTTTGTTTGATATATTTTATTAGATATTGTATTTGTATGGCCATACACATACCTTCTCATATGTTCTAGAAGGTTTGAATATGGCCGCCAGATACTCCAAACCAAACTCTATTAAGATTTGGCCGATATATACATTCAATTTCTTAATACAGTTCCCGACAGTGTAAACACAGCCTCCGAGGGTGACGAAGGGTAGCTGAGATGAAGTTTCCACTCCCAGCGCACACTGAAGCGGAATTACGCCGCGCCGCGGCGCGCCTCCACAGTGAAACAATTCTAGTCCTTATTCTCTCAAGTTTCTGCAGCAGAACAATTCTTCGGTGACCACGGCTGCGCAGCGCACTTCTAGTGAGCACGCTCTAGTTTACTTACATGCAAAATATTCAATCGGAATATTTTTTGTTGGCAAGGCGAGGCACGGTTCGGCACGCTCCCTGTGTGCGATAAGCTTTACACATATTTGTTTATTCATTGATTGTAAATGACCTTAGCCTATATAACAGGTCTGTCGGTGCTGAAATGATGTGTACCCAAGTTTAAAGGTTGTTTAGTAAGAAACGAAGAGGCTTATGAAAGATTCAATCGCATCATTGTTTTCTTCGTTAAATTGTACATAGTAAAATATTCATTTTTTTATTTTACCACAAGATTTAATAACTTTTACCCTAGTTGGAACAAAAAAATTCCGTCATTTTAACTAGTTTTCACTTATTACTAGAAAACCCGTTAATGTCACATTTGTTTAATACGTTGTTTGTATGAATTTTTTTCTCCAAGTGTTGTACATATCAAGTTAGAGTTCTTATCGATTTCCTGAAACAACGTTTTCTTGGCTTTTAGAGTACGTAAAATTAATTACTTACTGAAATACTGTACATTACTTTTATATGTAAAAGTAAATGCAGCGATTTTTAATTGATTTGAATTTTAATATGCGTACGTAATAACGTACAATTAAACGAGCAAACAATGGTGTGGTTGGGTTTAAATAGGCCTCTTAGTTACTTGGTAAATAGCCTTCAAACTCGGGTACATAATTTCTGCACCAACAGTAGGTTGACCGGGAGCTCAACAGTTGAGTCTATATATATATATATATATATATATATATATATATATATATATATATATATATATATATATATATATATATATATATATATATATATATATGTATGTATAGATGACTTCGAGAACCATCGTTACTTAGGAGACAATTGTTTGTTTACTTTTAAGATGCCAATCGTCAAGATATGGGCGAAAGTAAGTTTCGAATGAGAGTGGTGAGTGTAGTTGAGTGGTGAGTGGCGAGTATCAGAAGTTTGTGCTTGATGTTGGACTGCCAAAATGAACGCAGGAGCAGCCTATTCACAACCAATACAGAAACCCTGCACTAACAATCGTCTCTCCAACGTGTTTTCCGGATATTCATTCATTTACTCTTTTCCTAAATGAAATTATTGTTTGTAAGGAATAATGTAATGAGATTCGCTTACTTTTAATTTACCTCATTTTAAATAAAAGTGTTTTTAAAAAAGAATTTAGCAAATTATACGATAGAGTTTCTTACTAAAGTAATTATGTAATGGACATGTCGAGGAAAGAAAATTTAAGAAAATTAACAAAAGATGTGCAGTACAGCTTCTTGTAGGTGTGTTATGTAACATACCTAGTTTTAATACACGTATACAATATTTTTTTGTAATGTTTTTATTTTATTTAAAAAACATACATGACTAGGTTTTGATGTAGGGTATTTTCAAGCACGGGCCCTTGACCTTTATGTATCAATGTTAATGAATCTCAACTAAGTAGCAGAACATTATTGATTACGTAGCAATTTAAATTAAAAAAATAAAGCATTGCTTGCACATAAACGTTTGTGCTTTTTATACTAACTTTGGATTGAAAATAATATTTTGAAATGATTAATTTGCAATTAATATTTAATTTATATTTTACTAGTTAGTTACTTTTTTGTGTTATAAAGTAACTAATGGAATATGGTTTCGAGGTATGAGATCAATTTTATATTTTAAAGTAAGTTGAATCGTTGTCAATGGCATGTGCTTTTATACTAACACAAAAATTTTATGGTAAAAATCACTCGATATGCAAAACTCAGGCACTATTTTTTTTCTTTTTATAAGGAGAGACCTCCCTCTTAACTTCACTCTGCCCATTCCTCATAGACTATTGATCTGTGTTAGGAACTTATTGAGTCAGAGTAAGCGGGTAAACCAGAACAATAGAAGGTGAATATTACTGATAAATCTTACAGTCTAGGCCGGAGTCGAACCAGCGCTATCTGTAACCCAAGCTCAAAGTCCTGACGCCTTAGACCGCTCGGCCACCGGCTCTCCCGTGGCTTACTTACTATGAAAGTAACTAAGCCGGAATGCTTGAATAGAGCTGAGACTGTGGTTATAAACAGAAAGATTGACAGCGAACATACTTAAAAAAAGAAAGATAAATGATCAAAAAAATATTAGGTCCATTAAATACTGACTTTCACGCCTACAGGCCTAGAAGTAATCAGGAATTATAAGAATGCTCTGACCTACATTCTGGCATGAGAAAAATAAGACTAAACTTCTACAGACATATCGAGTGAGGGGATCCGACTAGGTTAGCAAAGCGAATTGTAGAGTTTTGCGAGATTTAAAGTTAAGTCAAAACAAAAACAATAAAATTACACAAAACTAACTTCAAATAGGTACACATTCACATTTAGGCCGATGATCTTCCAAAGGTTGGCAGAAAAATAAGGGAAACAACTAAGAAAGACCCCTTGTTCCGAAAGAAGTTTAGACAAAAAGAAAAACTAAATTATTAATACATTTTTGGCTGTACCTTTCGTGGTCCGATTGGGTTCAGACGCGCATTATTATAATAATAAAACTAAAAAACTTTCTTTCAGTTTAATAACCATCACTGATAAATTAGCTGATATAGTTAGTACTACAACAACCACTCTCGTTTTGTTGCATTACTGAACATAATAGCCTCTGGTTATAGATAAACCGCTTAGAAATTGACCTACTGAACGCACTAGTGCGAGTGAGATGCACTGAGTTCTGGAAGTGAGACAGAGGACTACTCTTCCTCCACTGTGTAATGCTATTTAACAGTTGTCATGGCAACCACGATGACGAAAGGCCGCGTTCTGGCTGGAAAATAGCAAACACCGCCAATTACTTCACTAGCAGTAGTGACCAATGGTTGGTGTGATTAACACGAATCAAGCTTAAAAGAACTAAATCAAATCATTATTTAGTATTCAAATAACAATTAATAATACCAATAACATCATAAATAATAATGCAAACAATAAACAAAAATTTTAACTTAACTTGTGTACAGTTTATTACAGCTATTTTATTCAATCAAACATTGTAGTGGAGTTTGAACACCTGCAGATGGAAGTCTGTCACGGCCGTGAAGTAAAGTAGCTCAGGGTGGAACGATTCCCTTCTGCTGCTTGAACCCGTACATGCGCAGAATATAACACGCAGGTCACTTATAGTCTGGCCCAATTATAGTTAATAAGTTTGAATATATTAAGGAAGAATGCATTAATGATAAAAAAACCAGAGGATACCTATACACGCTTCACGTGCCAACGCTGTCACACGCTACACTCTTGACACCTCTTGACTCGGCCTTCGGCCTCGGTATGTGATTTTTTACTACAAATAATAGTGGTTCGAAACTGAACCCTGCATTCGGATGCGAATAAAATCATTCTTGTAAACCTTCCCTAAGAAAAAATACGTAGCTCTCCAAAGTCCCATGATGATCGGATTAATGAAGAAATAATGTATAAAGTACGCACAGGCAGTGACACAGACAGAAATACATAGCTTTTTTATATTTTACAGATCAGACAAAATTTCCACTGGATCAATCAAATTTACTCTTTCTAATATTAAGAAATATGTACGAGTATAATCTTTACAATAACAATAAACATCATTATTTACATTTGAACAGTTATTAATGTTTGAATAATTTAAATCTCTCTCCGTGTTATTCTTATGTCCGAAAAATGTACTTTCAGGGCTTCCCGTGCACATCAGAGTATAAATATTTAAAATGCAAAATTACGGATATGGGCAAATATTTGACACTTCAATACTTAAAATTGATCAAGAAATAAGGGAGAAGCGTTAACAACATAAGCGTTAACTTAACACTGCTTCACGTATTATATATAAGGAGGATATTATTCAATGTGAATACATATTATTTATTTCTTTATAAAAGAACAAAAATGGTTGAAGAACGTGACAGATAAGTATAAAAAGAATGATGTGTGCCATAAAAGGGCGGTGAACAGGTTCAGCAGATTGCCGCACTAATGAATGTTGCTCACGCATGGCGGCCTACCCTGCCAACATCATTCCCCAACAGTTGGCTCCCGGCCACCCCTTGGCTAATGTTTGGCCCAACTTTATTGCAGGAACGTAAACCAAGCAACAGATTTCGTTTAATGCCTCTAATTATCACCTACTGAGTTTTCTTGGCTGTACATTTATTTAGTCATCCAAAGAAAACAGAATATGCTTTTGTGATCTTTTGCATTGAGAGCAATGATATAAATGTGTTCATAGTAGCCTCAGCTGTTGTTATATCCTACTTAACTATTTAACTAAGACAATTAAGAACGCCTAAACCATGTTATTCTCGTTTGTTTACAATATAGAAAAAAGTCTATATTAATTATTATTTTTTTAATAGTGTTTTAACATACTCTGTGACTAAATGGTCACTCTACATTACAGCTGCATTTACATTTCGTATTGGTATATTTTTAGGAATAAAATAAAAAAAAAAAAAAGTGTTACTGTATTTCTTTTATTATTGAATTTGGAAGTAAAGTATTTATATTCATTGTTTTAGTACTGAGTTTTACTCGATGATAGACTAAGAGCGTATAGACCATGATTGATGATTTTTATGTAGACTCGAAATAATAGGTTCCATCCTAAATTAATTGTGTGTAGGTGTTAGGGTGGGAGTCTTTTTGATAGTATAACGTAATGTAGATCCACCCGCCCACCTATACACGTACAGTGGTATCGACCCACCCGCCCACCCATACACGTACAGTGGTATCGACCCACCCGCCCACCCATACACGTACAGTGGTATCGACCCACCCGCCCACCCATACACGTACAGTGGTATTGACCCACCCGCCCCCCATACACGTACAGTGGTACTGACCCACCTACCCACTCATACACGAACCACTGGAAGAGTACATCGTACTATGTAAATGTGGGGGGTAGGAGCGTCTATTTACTGATGTGTGTAAGAAGTGGTTGTAGCAGTATGGGGGGGGGGATATTCATAATATTAGTACGTGCGAGAGATAGAATAGTCTTCTATCGTTTTGTGTAGGAGTTGGGAATAGGAGGATACATAAACGGAAGTGTGGAAGGTTCCATCTATTGTTATATAAAAGACTTGGGAGTAAATGGATTCATCATCGTAAGTAAGTGGGGGGGGGGAGGGAATATTCATATTATTACTTAAGTGTGATAGATGAGAAGGATTGTCTAACAATGTGTCTAAGAGCTGCTAGTGGGACTGTTTATCATATTATTTAAGTGTTGGGATAGGAGGGTCTGTATAACATGTTGTGTGTAAGAGTTGGGGAAAGATGTTCATCATCAAATTTAAGTGGGGTGGAAATTCATCTTATTTTTTAAGTGTGGGGGTGGGAGAGAATATATCATATGTGTAAGGTGGTGTTGGGGGTTAATCCAATGTTTCCTGTGAAAGCTGGAGATGGTATAGGTCACGACCACAGAACCCTATGGTGGTATCATCAGTGTGTCACTAATAATAGTCTATTATTAGTATGGTTGAGGCTCCACTGATGATTTTGTAAGGTTGCAGTAGAATGGAAGGGATTCATCATATTATGTAACTGTAGGGGTAGGACAGGGTTTATTATTTGTGTAAGATGGGGAATGGGGGTCTATCCCATGTTTTCTGTGGTGGAGTTGGTGGTGGTAGCGTTCAACACTGTAGGTAAGTGGGGACGTGAGTGCTCATCATATTATGTATGTTTGGGGATGGGAGGGTCTGTCTAACGTTGTGTAAGTATAAGTAATGTTGGAGTTCATCAGGAATCGTATTACGTGTTACCATGGGAGAGTCTGTCTAACGTTGTGTAAGTATAAGTAATGTTGGAGTTCATCAGGAATCGTATTACGTGTTACGGTGGGAAGATCTGTCTAACGTTGTGTAAGTATAAGTAATGTTGGAGTTCATCAGGAATCGTATTACGTGTTACCATGGGAGAGTCTGTCTAATGTTGTGTAAGTATAAGTAATGTTGGAGTTCATCAGGAATCGTATTACGTGTTACGGTGGGAAGGTCTGTCTAACGTTGTGTAAGTATAAGTAATGTTGGAGTTCATCAGGAATCGTATTACGTGTTACGGTGGGAGTGTCTGTCTAACGTTGTGTAAGTATAAGTAATGTTAGAGTTCATCAGGAATCGTATTACGTGTTACAATGGGAGGGTCTGTCTAACGTTGTGTAAGTATAAGTAATGTTGGAGTTCATCAGGAATCGTATTACGTGTTACGGTGGGAGGGTCAGTCTAGCATCATAAAAAATCACAAGTTCTGCTGTAAAACGTATTGTGCTATTAAAGTAAGGCACATGAAGGTTTTTTTTTACAAGCCTAATCAAATCAGAGCACTGTTAACCACGGAATATAGAATGTATTCAATTTGTACGTATTCTAAAAATTCCGTGCTTTTAACCAAATATCTCATATATTATATTTAGAAACAGCAAGTTCATAAAATGTCAAAAATAAAACATATAGGTTTCTATGCTGCTAAAAATGTTAGCTTAATTATGTTCTCGTAAAGCCTCTTTAAATGTATTCCAAATACAATTCTAATTTGATAAATAATTTAAACCATATTTGATCGTTTTTATTAAGCTTTGCCAATATTTTACTTAACTTTTATAAATAAGATGTCAGTTAAAAAAAAAAAACTAATACATTATCAAATGACGGAAATGAAACATATGTTCGAGTTAGCAACAATAAATAATAAAACTGTCTCGAACAAAACTTATCGACTAATTCAAGATAGTAATAAATGTATGCAATAAAACTTGGCAATAAACCTGAGTGGAGCGACATCCAGTCACCTCTACTCAATTAACCTATATCCACCCTTGGTCAATAGGATCATTTGTATGCCAGGAAGTTGAAGCGATCACAGAGGTGTACTCCAAAGTGGTTTATACTTTATACCCGAAGGAGGGGTCGAACAATTAGGTTTAGTGCCCAGTTTAAGAAGGAAGAGTTGAACAATTAGGTTTGTTGCCCAGGTAAAAAGGAGGGGTTGAACAATTAGGTTTGGTGGCCAGGTAAAGAAGGAGGGGTTAAAAAATTAGGTTTGGTGGTGAGGTAAAGAAGGAGGAGTTAAACAATTAGGTTTGGTGCCCAGATTAAGAAGGAGGGGTTGAACAATTAGGTTTGGTGCCCAGGTAAAGAAGGAGGGGTTGAACAATTAGGTTTGGTGCCCAGGTAAAGAAGGAGGGGTTGAACAATAAGGTTTGGTACCCAGGTAAAGAAGGAGGGGTTGAACAATTAGGTTTGGTGCCCAGGTAAAGAAGGAGGGGTTGAACAATCAGGTTTGGTGGCCAGGTAAAGAAGGAGGGGTTAAACAATTAGGTTTGTTGCCTAGTCAGAGAAGGAGAGGTTGAATAATTAGGAATGACGTATAGTTGATGAAGGAGAGTTTGAACAATTGGGTTTGTCATCTATTAAATGAAGAAGAGGTTGAACTTAGCTTTGGTGCCCAGTTAAAGAAGGAGGGGTTGAACAATTAGGTTTGGTGCCCAGTTAAAGAAGGAGGGGTTGAACAATTAGGTTTGGTGGCCAGGTAAAGAAGGAGGGGTTGAACAATTAGGTTTGGTGCCCAGTTAAAGAAGGAGGGGTTGAACAATAAGGTTTGGTACCCAGGTAAAGAAGGAGGGGTTGAACAATTAGGTTTGGTGTCCAGGTAACAAGAGGTTTAAGATTAAAAACATTTTGATCCTTTTCTCCCTTCAAAAAATCTTGCTTAATTTTTTTTCTGCGACTAAAAAGTAAAACATTACTTTTATTTATTTTTTTAATAAAAAAATGCTTTCTAGGTTATGATAAATTAGTACAATGATACTACTAATCTACTGATCGGTCCCATTTTTAGTTACATTTTTCTCAATGCCAAGTGTACATGCTTGTAAGTTGTTGAATTAAACATGTCAAAACTCAGTAAAACTAAGTTCCAGACCACGTCTCTAGACATTTATTGCTTATTTAAATATTTTTGGAATTTAATGATAAAGTATTTCAAAGTAAAATAGCCTTTTAAACAATCCAAAGAAAATATTAATTTATCTAGTTGTATATATTTAATTCCTTGGTGAATAATTCTCCACAAAATGTCTCAAGCTAGGAATATGATAAGGTAGCTTGATTAGATTCACTTAAAGCTCAAGGCTATAGATGATGGGGAAAATTTCAAATTACCTGGGGTCCTCCCCACCAGCCCTAAAATACCCCACGAATTTCTATCACTGCGATGTTTTAAGTAGTATTTATTACATCTGAAAATTGCCTATTTTTAAGGTCTATTTAAAACCTTATGTTTTTTTCATTATAGAAAACAGAAGTAAAACATAAACAATACTAAATATTTGTCCTGTTGCTTTTAGTATTCCTGTACAGTGTACTTACTAATATTAACGATGCCGAGGCGTCACGAGTGCAGCGAGTGAGGTTTACTACCAAGTCCGTAGACCGAGGTGACTAACGGAGTTGGCACGTAGGGATATCCACTAGTAATTTTTAAATATTATAAAAATTGTAAATATTCCGTAGCATTGTATAAAGTTTTGTTAAATGCCAACTGCTGCTAATAAATTTAATCCTCTTATATAAATAGTATTCTTTAAATGAATGTTGGTAGTAAATTTTAATTAATTAAATTTTATTTTAACAAAATCCACCCTCTATTAAAATAGTTATTAGATAGTCTTCCTAATTTAAACAAAACGGCCCTATCACTCAAAGCTTACTGTCGTGTTATTCATTAACGGTCTCCATTAGGAGCCATCAGTAATTAACTCAATTATTGGGCCTGATTAATGTGAATTTTGTCGTGTTGTACTATCTAAGAACTCCCAACAGAGTAGTATGGCCGTTAGTGTGTGCACGTTGGATACGATAGAATAGTTTTTACGATAAATAAACATACGGTAGAATAAACATTGGTTTTGTCGAAGCCGAACTTCAGTCAGCCGAAAAGATAGCTTAGTTAAACAGAATTCCTGATATTCAAACATCATTGTTTGGTCAGGAATTGACCGTTTTACGGCTGACTAAACAAAACATTCTTGTGGAATATATGCTATTGACAACAGAGTTTCACTTGATCAAAACGTATGTGTTTTACATCACTCCCCTTATTAAATTAAAATTCATGTATGGATCCTACTAACTAAATTATTGTTACCTTTATAGTATAACTTTACTCTAACATTCAATATTTGATTATCCAATTATTATTGACTTTATTGTTATTATTATAATGTCGTTCAATTTCCATTTGACTTAATTTGAGCAAAATAAAGAATTTGTAACTTATACGTTTTATACAGAAAAGCAACAGCTTACAAAATTCTATCAAACAACTAGTTCGTAGAAAATATTTTTATTTCTGAAGTATTTTTGGATGAAAGTAATTTTTTAAATAATGAGAAAATCATATGTCCACTCGATTCGTCCTACTATTTGTTCAAATTCAAATCTTTATTGTAGTGAACAATTAACAATAATTGCATTACAATCGCCAAGAATACTCTTTATATAAACTAGTCACATAAATAATAATAAATAGATACACAACAATAATAAATAAAATTTAACATTAGCATATTACATATTTTGTTAAGCATGTAAAGCTTGTAGTTTGGATATTATCAGAGGAATTAAGTATTGGTTTTGTTAATTTATATCCCAGCGACACATCATAAACTCATCAACCGAGTACAATGCCCTCAACACCAGGAGGTGGCTTAGTCGATTTTTAAATTTTTGGGGGTTATTTATCTGTTTAATGCCTTCAGGAAGTTTATTAATAAACTTGATTCCAGCTTGTGATGGCAGGTGCTCATATGCCATTATTTTGTGTTGCCCTGCTCGGTAGTTATCCCTGCCCCTAGTTTCATACTGGTGTACGTCTCTACCCTGGACCAAATCACATTTGAAACGACAGTACAAGGTGACCTCCAGAATATAAAGGCAGGGAAGGGTCAATAATTCAAGCTCCCTGAAGGTATTTTTACACGACTCTCGTAAATTTCATTTTGAAAGAATTCTGACAGCTTTCTTTTGTATTCCAAACACTCTTTCGAATTTGTATTTAGAGCATAGTCGCAGACCATACGACAAATGCGGGTATATAAGTCCATAATAGGCAGTTTTCAAAACTCCCAAAGTACAAAATGTTGCAAGCTTACGCAGAGCACATACTCCAGAAGCTACATTAGAGCAGATATAATCAATGTGGTGGTTCCAGGTTAGACCTCGATCAAGATACATCCCAAGGACCTTGACAGATTCTGTCTCTTCCAGAGGAGCATCACCAACCATTACAACAATTTGATTGTCTTGGTCCTGCTGTCGGAGGCAAAATCTGATCAAATTAGAATTCAAAAAATTAGTTTTCAAGTTAATTTTGGAAAAATACTCAATGCATGAGTTTATGGAGTAAATGCTTGGAATTCTAGGTCATTGATGGTTTTTGTTCTGATACAGAGAGTCGTGTCGTCAGCACTTTGAATCACCATTCCATTCTGGATCGATGAGTTCAACCTGTTGACATAGAAGAGGAAAAGGAACGGACCAAAAATTGATCCCTGAGGGACACCATAGGTCATTTTGATTTTTCCTGACAGAGTATTCGCAACCTGCACACATTGGTATCTGTCACTGTACAATTTACTATTGTTAAAATCAATAGTAAATTTTGTTTACTATTTGTGTGAAAGGTATATTACTTATCTACCACAAAGCCGGCACTGGCGCGCAGTCCTTAAATTCAGCTAATTGAGCCTAATTATTGTTGAAGATGAAGGCGATAGGCACTCAGTCCACTTACCACTACATGACGTACACACAATTATTGCAACTTGACCTAGACAACACTAGAGAAGTCTGTGAGATTTAGTTGACAGGATTCTCGTTTTGTGGAAAGAAAACTGAGTAGAGCTTATCAGTTCACAAAACAATCCAATACTACCTGGTTCAGATTCCAGACTTAGACGTAGGTCTTTTTGTTGCTCTGGTTATTAGGCTATTAATGAAAGTTACTCTCCAAGTAACAGTTGATCTAAGTAACAATGACTACACTCGTTAATTTACTGTCATCACACTCATTTACCTCCTACCTTATCAATAAATAAATAAAAATAGTTTTTAGAAAAAGTAAATAATAGTGTGGAATAAATATGCAACACTTAAAATTTGAAAAAAATGTAAAAATCATATATTTCAAATAATTGGTAGTAATGATGACAAAATGTACAGGAAAAGTATACAAATATTTAATACCTGTAAACTAAAATTGTCAGTGTCAAAGTCATAAAATACGAATACACCCCGAAATGGCTGCCGCTTGACAGGAGAGACGTCCCCTTCATTACGTATGCCACTTGGGTATCCCCGCCCCCCATGTGAGGCTGGGGAAGAGTGTCCCAACAGATGGTGCTATATCTTGGAGCTAAACTACGGATTTCCCGTTCCTGCCCATTTTCTTTTTACAATCTACGATGGTTCAAAATATTAAACGTCAAAGAGGAAACTCTACATTGATAAAAGGGGTTAATTAAGTGTTTTAATTATGAGGAGGCGATAAAATTGCTAAACGACTTGTTAACTTTGTTAATTATGTCATAAAAACATGAAATTGTGAGATGTCTGTTAAATTAAAAGGCTGAAGGGTTAATAATGATCTTTTACTTACTTATTGACTTTGGGATTCTTTGTGCTTCGAAACTGAAGAAGCATAAGAACATATTTTGGGAAATTTTCCTTACAAAGAGTGAAACTTTTTAAATGTTGAAAACGCAGGGAGAGTTTATTTGTAATTTAAACGCTTTTAAGCATTCATATGTACACTTTAATGATTTTCTTCTTAAAACTGTTTTACGTTTAGAAAGTCGTATATTGTAGCAAAAACAAGATTATAGGCCTATTATTCTAAAAATATCACGTAACATATCTTCTTTGTTGGTCCTATAGTTTATTAAATCTGGTTAGTATTATTTGTTATAATCATCATAAATTAAACAAAACATTATTTATGAAGTTTGTAACTTCTAGAGTTTGGACTGAATATTTAAGATCTTAAATTTTATATTATATTCTCATGCAACCTATTTGATTCCAATCAGATAAAACAAATGTTGAGAGAGGTCAGCTATTGATCTGACAATTCAATGTAGCTGGGCTATTAATTAACGACACTCTCTAAGGGATGTTGGTCTTACATCGTTTACACTCACTCCACTAAAACCATTACACTTATTTGCAATTGTATTCACCGATATCTATAGGGATGGTTCTCGAAAATGAAGTAAAGTATTTAAATATCAAATAAATAAAGAACGTCATTATGTTCACTTAAATAAATGACACAAATTAAGAATTTTAATCATGTGATATTTATTATTTATACAAAAAGTATTACACAAGGACTTTTCCTTAAATTTTAAAGGACATCATTTTAAAAGTTATTATGTTTATCTTTTAAATAATGACTTTTAAAATACTTATTTAAGAAATCAGACAGTACTGTAGGAAAATGCGTATCTGAAGGCAGTGGCTTGCCTTGGGTTCGATTCGATGCAGTTTTTATCTCCGAGCTACTTCCATGGTTCGTTAGCACGTTAAACAGATGTTTTGAAATTCAAGACAATAAATAATTATGTGACTATATACGTCTTAAAATATGCAATCTTTAGACATAATTTGGTCTCTAGGTATGCAATACTTAGACATAATTTGGTCTCAAGATATGCAATACTTAGATATAATTTCGTCTCAAGATATGCAATACTTAGACATAATTTCGTCTCAAGATATGCAATACTTAGACATAATTTCGTCTCAAGATATGCAATACTTAGACTTAATTTGGTCTCAAGATATGCAATACTTAGACATAATTTGGTCTCAAGATATGCAATATTTAGACATAATTTAGTCTCAAGATATGCAATACTTAGACTTAATTTGGTCTCATCATATGCAATCTTTACCCTTAATGTGGTAGTTCCCAGTCATCATTGTCAAAAGAAACCACTTCCTACGTTAATACCAGTTAACATCAACCAGGTACAAAACAACAACCCTCTAAATCACTTACTACAATAGGGGCGGGAAAGGTAATAACTACTCGTACTCCCTAAGTTGATTGTATAAAACCACCTATGATTCTGGTACGACTATCCGCTGTTTTGTAAAGGTTCCTATCAGAAGTGTTTCTAAGAATATATGCCAGTGAAGCTGCGCAAGTGTAGATTGTTTTAGAGGTTAATTATTAAAAGCGTAGATCAACGCATCTCTGAACTGTTGAAAAACTAAAGGCAGGACGATGTTTACTACCCAATTAATTGAAGAAACATAATAACACAATCCCTGAGTGCTACAGAGCTGTATTAGGGAACTTCCTTGAAGAGCATTTCACATTTGGATCGATAGATCTACAAAAATTATACATTTCACAGTAAACTATACAGGGAAATATAATTTAGACAATAATTAATTTATTTGTTTACTGTTTCTCAATAAATGAATGTTTACTATTATTTAAATGAATCTTTTATTATTTTTCTAGGTAAGTCATACAATTAAGCTGTCAAACTCTAAGCGATAAGGTAAAGTGATTATTTTCAATCTAAATGTATAAAATAATAAAATTTACTATTTAAGAGTAACACATAATTCTTAAGTTTTACTATCTAATTCATGATAATTTAAAAACAAAGGGACAAATTATGAATAGTGCATGTTGTAAAATAAAGCTTTATAATACTTCCTGTTTATACCATTTATAAATCCTGAGATGTGGTATATATCACGTTAGTTGACAGTCGTTATAGCTTTACAGTCGGCACAGAACTAGATCCATTTAAACCACGCCTACACTCGATCTCTCTCTCAAAACACAGGATCCTCACTCCCACTAACCTGAGACGTGGTATATATCATCTATGTTGACAGTCGTTATAGCTTTACAGTCGGCACAGAACTGGATCCATCTAAGCCACGCTTACACTCGATCACTCTCTCATAACACAGCATACTCACTGCCACCAGCCTAAGACGTAGTATATATCATGTATGTTGACAGTCGTTATATCTTTACAGTCGGCACAGAACTGGATCCATCTAAGCCACGCTTACACTCGATCACTCTCTCATAACACAGCATCCTCACTGCCACCAGCCTGAGACGTGGTATATATCATGTATGTTGACAGTCATTATAGCTGTACAGTCGGCACAGAACTGGATCCATTTAAGCCATGCCTACTCTCATCGCTCTCTCATAACACAGCATCCTCACTGCCACCAGCCTGAGACTTGGTATATATCATGTATGTTGACAGTCATTATAGCTTTACAGTCGGCACAGAATTGGGCCTATTTAAGCCACGCCTACTCTCATCGCTCTCTCATAACACAACATCCTCACTGCCAGCAGCCTGAGACGTGGTATATATCATGAATGTTGACAGTCGTTAGGCCTATAGCTTTAGAGTCGGTACAGAACTGTATCCATTTAAGCCACGCATACACCCGATCGCTCTCCCATAACACAGCATCCTCACTCCCACCAGCCTAAGAGGTAGTATATATAATTTTTCTTTACAGTCGTTGTAGCTTTAGAGTCGGCACAGAGCTGAATCGATATCAGCCACACCTACACTCACTCCCTCTCCCACAACACAGCATCCAACTCCCACCACCCTTCGCTGCTATACCAGCTCTGTTGACTGTGGTTATAGAGTGGTAATATATACGTGTATAGAGATGCTTGTCAGCAGCATTTATGTTTTGGCAATATCCATACTGAGTTCAAAATTAGTGAATGGATTTTATTTCAATATCCTTTTAACTACAGTTCCCCGTTAAATTAGCTTACATTAATATACAAATTCACTGGTTTCTCCAAATACTGGGGCTGCGTAAAAAATGATAAGTTGTTATAACCCTCCCTTAATATGACTAATCGTATCTTATACCGAATAAATTTAAAGCAATACATTCTAATACATTTTGGAGTAAACTAAAGTTACAAGTTTATTCGTATCTGTCTTCAGTAGGATACCTATGTATTCATCTGGATATCCAAACTGTAATCTGCATTTATAAAAAAAAAGTAGGCATGTCAGCCATAGAAAGTGTATTTAATTGGTCAGTAAATTCATATAAAGGAGCCAAAAATCATCTGCATTGGGCTGGGTGGGAGAAGTGCGAGGAGTACGGTTCCGTTTCGTATAGGAAGAGTGGGCCTACCTTGGAAAAATAAAACGGTGAATTCATTGAAAGATATACTAAATTGAACTATATCAGCTAAATATGTTGTTCAACATTTAAAAGCTTAGATAAATTTGACAAAATATATTTTCATAGTGATTATATCAAAAGAATTGAAGAAAACCCATTTTTAAATTACAAATGTTATTAGTTTTGCTAAAAATATTCATCACTGGAAACAAACTGGAATGCATTTTCGTACGAAGGAATGTACGACTACTGTCGGCGCAGACATCCTTGTTTACTAAGAACAACATTGAAGGTTGTTTACTAAGAAACTATGATACCTATGAACATTTTGACCAAACTATTGTTTTCGTTGTTTGATTGCACGTTATGAAATAAGCATATTTAAATTAATTGTATTGTGAGTTTTATTTATCCTAGTTGGAACCAAAAATGTTCCGGAGTGTGAACTAGTTTTCATTGTGCATCAAATCCACACCTTTATTTCTTAAAACCTTGTCAAAAAATTACATTTATATTTTAATATGTGGCTGATAGGATTTTTAATTTCGGAATTTTAACTTTGCAAGTGCAAAAATTCTTATCAATTTCCTGAAATCTTGGCTTCTAGTATTCGTAAAATTACTTGGTCACGTTGTATTCTACGTGATATGTGTAGATATGACATAACTTTAATATGCGTAAGTAAATGCAGTAATTTTATATTGATTTTAAATTTTTTGTTACAACTAGGATAAAAATAACCAAAACGTTCAATAAAAATACTAATAAATGCTTTTAAAAACGTTTAAAAAATAATTAAACGTGGAAAACAATGGAAACTTCTTAGTAAACAGCCTTCAAACTCGGGTCATAATTTCTGCGCTGAGTAATATAGAATAAACATAGCCCTGAAGCTTTTTGCTGGAAAGATCGTCGAAAGTAGCTAGAGTGAGTGATGAAAGTATGTATTTACTGGAATCGTTTGATTGGAATTGAAATTTAAGCCAATTCGAACTGTTTTTTCTACACGAAACTTAACCATGTTTTCAAGGTAGGCCTATTTTACTAAAATAGATATTAAATATTAAAGATACGCATTAC